>JAVJIF010002722.1:0-219495 GCA_038442645.1 Agave tequilana | reverse complement strand
ATATATATATATATGGGCTATCTGTACCTCAGCCTGCGGGCTGAGAGAGTTTCTCAGCCTGCGGGACGTGGCTGAATATAGGCCACACATCGGTCGCAGAGTGTTGGCGCCAAAAAATCAAAAAAATCCCGCCTAAACAGTCGTGAAACAAAATGACAAAAATACCCCTTTAAATGACGACTGCGACTTCTAGCATTCAAAAGTAAAAAACATTCCATGGTCGCAGACTTAATACAGAATAAAGAATACAAGACAAAAAATACTATCGCATAGCAATGCGACCTCCTTCGGTACTGCGACCAAATTCGCAATCTTCTTTCTCATGCCTTCTGTAAAAGAAGTAATTAATTTATATCTACCGTGATACAACACCAGTCTAGAAAAAAAGATATGCACTAATGTTAATCTCGAGAAAGGAAAGATGTGCACCATACGTAATCTAAAGATATAGCCAAACAATTCTATAAAAAGTTAATTTGTACTTCGGATTCTCCAGCAATAAATCTTCAATTAAATATTTAATTTTTTTACCACTTCCTACCATACTCAACCCTCACCTGTAACAATTATTATTACTATTCATGTTCTTCCACAATATTGACCTTTTATAATGCTTGTAACTAATATATTACCTCATACCTAAAAAACTATAATTTTGCTCTTCCTTTTCAATTTGATTTCAAAAACTTCCAAAAAACAAATTCATTCTTGAATCATGTCTTCGCCATCTTCTTCCTCTGAACACTCAGAATTCAACTTCAATCAATCCCCCACCGGTCCTTTGTCTTTAGGATATTCTAGTGAATCTGATACCAGTCTGGACTTCACTCCTTTTGACTATCTCACTACATCAAATAATGTATTAACTGATCCTCCTATTCATGATGATAATGAATTTTTCATGTGGGTAGTGAAGAAGACATTATTCCTCTGCCACTTGACGGAGACATGCTTGATGAAAGCATGTCCTCTGATGCTGTAGGATCGCTTCCTACAAACGGGTCAGACGAAGAGCTTGATAGAGACGATCCATTCTGGGAGTTCATCGGTGAAACAAAAAAACCTCAAAACCAGCAAGATGATGAGGAAATAAGTGATGAAGAGGAAGAGCAGAAGAATGAAGACGATGAATCTACTTATGATGGTGATAATGACGAGGATTAGGATTTCCTGATCTTCTGATATTCAATTATATTTTGTCTTCTTTTAAAAGCTTTTAATTTTTTTTTTGTAAGGTCTCTTTCTCAATATATTAACTTATAAGCTCTTTTAATTACATATCCAAACTGTGACTGCTGCTCTTAAACACTGCGACCATAGTCGCAATCCTACTATGGATGCAATTTATGGTCGCAGTTAATCATTTATCAGTTCCCAATGCGACTTTGGTCGCAATAATGTACTGTTTTGGAGTTCAAAGTAATTTAAAGTTATAGTGTATTAACTTTTAAACTGTTTTGGATAACTAAACAGTCACCTAGGAAGTATACAATTTTTGGGAAAAGATAGAAAATATATTCGAGAGATATTCACGTGGTCCGAGAGCTTAAACCTTTTGGAATTCCGGGATTAAAATATATAAAGGGTCATGAGCAAAGGATTAAAAACATACCATCCTCTTCACCGGAAAGAAGCCAATACATTCAAACAATGTCTTCACCATCACCACCGTCTTCACCGGAAAGAAGCCAATCATCAAATGATGATTTTATGTTTAGTTCTGAAACAATGTCTCGCTATGGGTCAGAATCTGAACTTGATACAGACGACCCTTTCTGGGAGTTCATTGATGAACCAAAACACAAACATGAAGAGGAAGAAAGCGACGATGAGACTGTACCTGAAGAGGAGGAAGAGACAGAAGACGAAAGCATGACTCTTGACGACGAATCTGATTACTATGGTGATGACGACGATTAGAAGTTAAAAAATTGTATTTTGTTTTTCTTTTTAAATATATATAAATCAAATTGAGTTATTTATGGGAGTTTTTCTTTTTAAATATATATAAATCTGTTTTCTAAAGTTATTTGTGTGAATTACATTTTTTCTACTATGTATCGGTTGAAATACTGCGACCATGGAGGCAGACTTAATAAATACAATGCGACCAAGGTCGCAGTTGCTGGTCTTTAATCTTAATCAACAACACTGCTACCTTGGTCGCAGTTTCTGACCGCATCAGACAACAGACAACTTTTCATTTTTCATTTAGATTCAAAAAAATGACTTAATCCAAAACAACACTTAATAAAACAAGAACACGGCGACCTTGGTCGCTATGCATGTTAATCTAAAGGAAAACACTTACTTAACGTACTGCGACCAATGTCGCAGTCCATGTAAAGCGACCTAAGACTGCAGTTGTTGGCCATCTTTATCAACAACAACAATGCGACCTTGGTCACATTTAACCATGTACACTGCGACCATCTTTATCCTTAACAACACTGCGACCTTGGTCGCAGTTAATAATTATATTACTTCACCCTTAAAAATTTTTAAAATGAAAAGGTTGCGACATTGGTCGCAGTTACTACTGACGCAGACTTAATAAATACACTGCGACCCTGGTCGCAGTTGCTGGACTTTAGTCTTACTCAAAACAACACTGCTACCTTGGTCGCAGTTTCTGACTGTAGTATTAATAAAATAAACTGCGACCTAGATCGCAGTTGTTGCTGTTTAGTCTTAATAAAATACACAGCGACTTTGGTCGCAGTTGCTGGTCTTTTTATGAATCAACAACATCACTGCGACCTTGGTCGCAGTTGGTGGTCTTTATAAATAATCAACAACAACACTGCGACTTTGGTCGCAGTTGATGGCCGCAGTCTTAAAAAAATAATCTCCAATCTTGGTCGCTATTGCTGGTTTTTAGTCTTAATCAACAACAACACTGCGACGATGTGACACGTCACCGCAACAGTTACTTAGTCGCAGTCTTTGGTCGCAGTGTCGACCCTGGTCACAGTAGTTACTGTTTGCAATGTATCTTATGCGACCTGGTCGCAGTGTCATCTATGATCATAGTTGTTTTGTTTGCAATGCATGGCTGCGAAAAAGTTCGTAGTTTATTAAAAAAAACAAATATGCTTTTTATTTATGTCGAGGCATTTATCTCCAGGCATGTGCAAATGATACAAAAACGATCTCTTATACAATAAGATTGAGTGTTACAAATACAGCAGTACAAAGGAAGACTAAAACATCAAAAAATCCCTTGTTGACTAAGAGCAATCTTCTTCCTGAGGTCTGGTGGCAGCAGAATCAATAAGATTCAGTGTTACAAAGAAGACTAAACATCAAAGTAGCCAAGAAGACTAAACATCAAAAAATCCCTTGTTGACTAAGAGAAATCTTCTTCTTGAGGTCTGTGTGGCAGCAGAATCAATAAGATTGAGTGTTACAAAGAACACTAAACATCAAAGTATCCAAGAAGACAAAACATCAGAAGAGCCAAGAAGAGCCCTTGTTGACTACTAAGAGCAATCTTCTCCTGCAGGTCTGGTGGCAGCAGAATCTTTCGTTTATGAACATCTCTTCACCAGAAGGTTATCCAGTGAGCATGGAGTTTCCTCGATGTCACTTCTGGGGTAAGAGAGGAGGTTTTGAGACCTCACAGGGAATGCTACCCACCACTATATCCACCACATCCCACGCCGCCATACCCACTCTGACCATCCGTTACCAGCAAGCTTGACTGGTGCTCAAGTCAGAGCAGATCTCGGTGAGGATTAAGTCCTCGTCAGGGATCATGACTTCTTCCCTTGTGAACGACGAGGACCATGACTTCTTCCCTTGTGGACGATGAGGTCTATGACTTCTTCCTTGTGGACGAACATCCATCAAGTTCGTCAATAGGTCATCTTCATCCATGGAGGCAGGCCCCTGTTAGAGACTCTGAAGAAGGCGAAAATTCTCAGAGCAATTGCTCTCGAAAGAAAACAGTCTAATTATGGGCTATTAAAGGGAGAGGGTGAGCCCTATTTATAGGCAGCCCATGGTCTCCAACCGCCAGCGCCGGTTGGCATTAAAAGACATTAACGCCTAAACCCAATGAAGAACCGACGCGTAGACAACCGCTTCGGGAAACAACGAATGGTGCGGGGTTCGTCAACATAGACTTGACGTTAAAAGATCTCATAAAATCTTTATGACAGGTCGCGTCTCACGGACTGACTCCAAGTCGCATCAGACAACACACAACTTTTCATTTTTCATTTAGATTCAAAAAATGACTTAATCCAAAAAACAACACTTAATAAAACAACACTTACTTAACGTACTGCGACCAAAGTCGCAGTCCATGTAATGCAACCCTAGATTGCAGTTGCTGGCTATCTTTATCAATAACAACGCTGCGACCTTGCTCGCATTTAACCATGTACACTGCGACAAAGACTTTGGCTAAGGTCGCAGTTTAAATGTACATTGCGACCAAAGACTCTGAATACATTATATTCAAAAAAAATAATTACTTAACGTACTGCGACCAAAGTCGCAGTCCATGTAATGCAACCCTAGATTGCAGTTGCTGGCTATCTTTATCAATAACAACACTGCGACCTTGGTCGCATTTCACCATGTACATTGCGACCAAAAACTTTGACTAAGGTCGCAGTTTAAATGTACAATGCGACCAAGACTCTGACTACATTATATACAAAAAAATTAAACTATAAAGTAGAATTTTATCGCAGGCTGAAAACATTGATCTGAAAGATTTTATATTTTAAAAAAAAATTTATCTCAGGCTGAAAAGGAGAAACTACATCTTTCAAAAAAGAGGTAAAGAAATAAGGCGAAAAAATAATTATATCCTATAAAGAGCGGCAAAATAAAAGGGGGGGAAAAATAATAATAAACAATAATCAAGGGAACGCTCTAAGAGTTGCTTTTCATAAGGGGTATTTGGTAATTTAACAGTCGCCTAAAAGCGTGCCGCAAGTCAGTGACGTGACAATTTGAGCCACGTCAGCGCAGGCTGAGAGAGTTCTCTCAGCCTGCCGGCTGATATCCATTTTTCTATATATATATATATATATATATATATATATATATATATATATATATATATATATATATATATATATATGGGCAATAATATCAATGCAAGATATAAACAAGTAGAGTTGAGTTGAGAGATAACAAACACAAACACAAGGATATGTTTCGAGGTTCGAGCACCAGGCTTTACGTCCCCGCCTTCACAGGAAATTCGACTTCACTCTTTGGCTATCCACTTTGTGTGTTGAGTTTTGTTAGCGTAAAGTTTTAAATTTCGCATTAGATTAGCACTACACCTATTCACTCCCTCTAGGTGAACTTTCACAAGTTTGGTAACTTCGTCCACACATCGCACGCTGGAGGTTATCTCCCCCTTCTCGGCCTCTGCTGCACTACCACAGCTACTGAGCTGGGGGACGATGAGGAGCAGCAACAAGAGTGTCCAGGAATTTCTAGCTAGTCAGACAATGATATTACTGATCCTGGCCATTAGCGCTTTGATTAAGGGAAGATTGCTCACTCTTTCCATTTTGTACTTTTGTATGAAGCCTTGGAGGTGTTTATATGATTCTCTTTGTTGTATTTTGGATAGGGCGATATGTGCGTTCTTTATTTGGTTCTTATGCAATATTGTTGTATTTGATTTTATTATTTTCTCTTTAACAGAATAGGTGAGGATGCTTCACTTTTCACTAAACAAGACGTCGTGGGTACTCAAACCGCTTAGAGACCTCTAATCTTCTCGAATAAAAACCTCAAGTGTACAACAGTCAATTGTAAGGACAAACATCCTTGAGACGTGAGAATCAAATGTGACATCTTTATTATTAGTCTTTTTCTTAGTCGTTTAGCAAAAAAGATATACTGACATAATTATTTTATCCCAATAATAGTCTGGTGCCACAAAATAAGTAAATAAAAGTTTATTATCATATCGGTCCCCAACATTTTTTGTATTCATATTAACCCCCGAAATCTTTATATTTTCAAATCGACTTCAAATGTTATAAGGTTGGACAAAATACTCTCCTACGTTAACTATTGTCTATTTTGTAATAGTATAGAGACAAACATAATAATTTACCCCTCAAATTTGACAGAATTCCCTCAATTTTTTCACTTCACACTCACTCAAATTAACCGCAGTAGTAGCTTTGGCGACACCAGCAGCGGCTGCACCAGCAGGCTGCAGCAATTGTAGCAGCAGCGACAACAGCAGACAGCTTTTACGGGTAGCTGCCAGTGCTGTCGGTAGCAGCATTAGGCTGCAGCAACACTTCTGCAGCTGGTGCTGCTTGGGACATCCGCACCTGGTGCTGCTTGGGGCTATCACTGCTGCTGCCAGTAGACAGCAACCTGCAGCAGCTGCCGGAAGCAATAGGTTGCTGCCTGCATTGCAGCTTGCTGCTGCAACCGCTGCCGACAGCTATCGGTAGCAGCAGGCTGCTCCCTATTACTAGCAGGCGGCCACAGAAGAAAATAGAGGAAAGTGATCAGGATATAATGATAATTTCACATATTATTTTAAAATATTTGAATTTTAAAAAAATATTTTCAAAATATTTTAATTTATAAATAGAAAAACTAGCCGAGAAAAATATTTAATCCACTAATAAGACTTCAGGGTTGAATTAAAATATGAATTCGAGAGTTCAAATATAAAAATAAAAATAAAAAAATCAAGAGCAGCCTCAATTACCCATCAATAAAACAGTACCCAATAATAACCTCGGTATGTCGGCCATCGTCCCGCCGTTGAAGCCCAATCAGAATCTACCTACCCCACCCAGCGAGGAAAAAGAAATGGTTGGCTCACACGGATTGAGAGTGAAGACAGCTGGAATCACGTGCGATACCCACGATTCATTCCCATAGATTCCCCGAATCTACCGATGTGGTCCAGTCCCTGACAAGCACCACTCACTCCACCATCATACGCGCCCTCTGCGTTGGTGCGTGAATTGGTACTAAAATCAAGGATCACCAACCAAGAAATAGTATTAAAAAAATTTTTAAAAAGAAAAACTGATGATAATCATAACAAACGAACCAAACCCTATCCTTCACCAAGAATTTGCGACAAGTATTCAATTTCTCTATCCAAATGATGAATTTAAGCACATTTATCTGCAGTAAATTTTTTTTTTTTAATATTAGATCGTAATTAGATTTGAATCTTAAATTCTCAACAACTCACTCCTACCCTTTTACTAATCCTACCCTTTTACTAATGAGTCAGACTTCAGTGACATCTGCAATAAATATTGGATTGCACAAATTTTCATAGAGACAAACACTAGAAATAGAATCTTTCATATTTTTATTAATTGGAGAATAAAAAGTTTAGTATTTGAGATCTATAGTTTTTCTTACTGGTTGGGCTTCAGAGAAATTCTTCGTACATTCCCCGAAAATATTATTTTCGTGTTTTCATTAGCTCCCACTCTTAAAAAAATATATAATTATTTACAAAATCCTCCTAAATCGATTACATGGTATTTATCAAATAAGAAAGATCCATGAATCTCATAAATCCACTATTTCCATAGTCTCTACTACGAAATGAGAAAGGCATCAGGGGTGAATTTGAAAAAAAAGAAAAATTAATTACGGTTTCAGATAAAGGACTACATGTTTCGGGGCTGTTTGGATTCAAGGAATCCGAGTGAAGTGAGGAAGTGGGGAAGTATAATTGCTCATTTCCCTATCTATCCAAACACCGGAAAAGGAAAATAAGAAAACCCCCTTTTCCCTTTTTCATATCTCTTTTACACAACCATTTTCTCACTTCCAGAGTGCTACAGTTAATTTTGTGGTCATGTAAATCTCATTTATAATAAGTTATAGTATAAAACAGTTAATTTTTTGGTCATGTAAATCTCACTTGCATTCTAATTACAATCTATTTTTTATTTTTCTTAATTAATTTTTATTTTAATATTATTTTGCGGTCAACTTTGTGGTCAACTTTTCCATTTCCACTTTTCATTACCATCCAAACACCGGAAACGACAAAACATTTTCCAAACCACACTTCCCAACAACCATCCAAACACCAGAAAACTTACTACTCATTTTCCTTTTTCCTAAAGGAAATAAATCTTACTTCCTACTTCTTCACTTCACACCAATCCTTAAATCCAAACAGATAAAGGAAACAATGTAATTCATAAGGCTGCAACTATAAAAGGGCATTTATTGTGCTAATAACGCTGGGCAAATGGAACTTGTACGGGGAAACCAAAAAAAAATGGCCCGTAAAAACAACACATTCTCAAAATGATAATAATTTCGTGTTCTATTATTAATGAACAAAAATAACATCATGCAACCAAAATTATCTATTTCTATATTCCACTTTTAAATAAATAATAAATCTAAAAAAAAAAAAAAATCGATCTGCGAATCCAAAAAGACCTGTTGCGGTTCTTCTTTGAAATTGGACCTCAGTTTCTCTCCTCTTTCCATCTCCTCACCATCTCGTACAAGATCTCGTTCCAGGTGTCGATTGGGCCGGGCAAGCACCAATGCACGCAGTCGTTCTGGACCCGGTCCTTGGCCCGTCGGCAAATGGGTTCGGGTACATGTACGGCCCAGGATGACCGTCGGGCCTCATCAGGGCCATCCTCGTCACATCCAGCGCCTCAATCTTCAGCCCTCTCTCTCCCGCCGCCGCCGCCGCCGCCACCTCCTCCACCTCGATCTTCTCATCTCCGCGTCCATGTACTCCATTTCCTTCTCCCCTTCTTTATAAGGCTCCTTCTTGGGACAAGCCCCGGCCTTGTCCCACTCCCCTTCGAAATGAGCCGGCGAGAACGTCGTCACCACCACAAACTTATCTGAAGAAGACCCAAAACTGTGTCTTTTTCTAACCTCTCTGAGAGTAGTCCTGACGGCTTTTCGAAACACATCGAAGAAACCAATTTCAGTGTGGTTTAGCTCGGGACAATGGTGGCATCCAAGAACCTCATCGTTCTCGTGGTAGATTGCGGGGTGGAGAACCAATGCCCGATCGAGAAGACAACGACGTTCATGGTGGCCAACCTCGACGCCCATCTTTCATCCGCAGAGTCAAGATACAGCTTGTTGTGGTTGAGACCGGACACCGCTGATTTTTCGGTGCCGGTGACGAGAAACGGGGACCAGAAGACAGAGACGGTGGCGTTGTGGGAGGGGAAGACCCAGCGACGGAACTTGCTGTCCTCGCCGTCTCGATAGACGAGGTCGGGGGCGGAGGCGGTGGAGAGGAGGCAGAGGAGGGACTCCAGTTGGTTTCTTGCCATCGAGTCGCCGACGAAGGCCAGGTGTTTGTTGCGGATCTGGCTCAAGAAGGCCCGTGGGTCGAACTCCCGGAGGCGGCAGCGGTCGGGCTGCCAGCGCCAGCGGAGGTAGCCGGTGTCGGGCCGGCCGTGGGCCATGCAGTTCTGGCCCGGCTTGATGGTGCTGCAGCTGGTGCCGTTGTAGAGCGGGCCTCGATTGGCCTGGTTCCATCGGCCCTGGGTGTAGTTACAGCGCAGGGCTGGTTGTTGGGCCGACGGGGATCTTTGTTGTTGATTGTTATGGGCGGCGGGGTAGTGGGGAGTGAGAGGGAGGGGTCGGGCTGGGGTGGGGGTGGGATTGGGTGTTGATGAGGGAGAGGGGGAGGAGGAGAGGTAGAAGTGGAGGAGGCCAAAGGGATGAGTATGTAGATTGCTTTTGAGATGATGAGCTTGGTTGTGAAGAAGTGAGAGCTGGGTTGGTGATGGTGATGGTGATGGTGTGGGCTTGTTCCCATAGTGATGAGCGTGTGTGTTTTTGTAAGGTTTTGGGTGGAGAGGAGAAGAGAGGAGAAAGAGGAAGGGGATTGTTGGGGGAGGAGATTCATGGTATGTGATAAAAGAGGTGGAGAAAATAAAAGGAAAGGAAGAGTTGGGAAGAGAGCGAGAAGAGTCAAAGACACAAAGGCAAACAATAATGCCAGGGAAGCTAACCATCACCTCCCACTTCTATTTGCTTTTCTTTTTCAATTTTTTTTTCCATTTTTTTCCCCTAGTTTTTTAAATTAAGCTGAGTCACACTTTTGTAATATGAAAAACAATAGTTTCTCTAGTATTTTTAGTAACATATATTAAGTTAATTGTGATTCCTCGTCACAAGTTACTTAGTTACTTATCTACTCTCTCTCTCTCTCTCTCTCTCTCTCTCTCTCTCGCTCTAGGGGTGGCCAACGGGACGAATCGGGTTGATTCGTCCCGTCTGGCCAACGAATCCATGACGAGACGGGTTGGACCCGTCTCGTCACGAATCTAAACGAGACGAATCAAGAATCGGGGTAACGAATCGGGTCTCTGACCCGATTCGTTACCCGGATTCGCCGAGACGGGTTAGACCCGTCTCGCCTTTTATTATTATTTTATTTTAAAAATTTCAAAATTTCCATGATAGGTAATTTTTTAAGTTTTTGAGGGTTTAAAAAAAATAAAAACATAAAATAGGGGTCCGAAACTAATTTTCCCCTCTCACATATATAATAATATAGGACTTAAAAAAAAAAAAAAAAGAAAGAAGAGGGGTCGGGGAAAATTTTCCCCGACCCGATTCGTCCCGTGATTCGTCACGGGACGAATCTGACCCGTCCCGTTTAAACGGGACGGGTCAACTCGGGTTGACCCGCCCCTAAACGGGGCGGGTCCGGGTTGACCCGCAACCCGCCCTGTGCGACTCAAACGGGTCGCACAGGGCGGGGCGGGGCGGGTCGAAACGGGTCGACCCGCCCCGCTGGTTAGATATCCGATAATATTACTTCTTAAGAAACAATTTACTTTTGTTTTCTTTTTTTAGTGGGGTAGTGGGGAGTGAGAGGCTAAGTAAATTCGGTAACCAGCCCGATAATATTTCGGTGAAAGCTAAGTAAATTCGGTGAAAGCAAGTTAGATATCCGATAATATTTCTTCTTAAGAAACAAATTTTGGATATTAGTAAAATAAGCGTGAGCCCTCAAGTTCTCTTTCTCTTTTTTATTTATTTTTACATATCAAAGAATGAAAATGACTAATTAATCAGAAAAACTAGTGTTAAACATTATTTGGATTTAACGGACTTAATTAGAAATCACATGAGTTGATAAAAAAAAATTCTCTCTTAATTATGTGTGATTTCGGACAATGATATTAGAAAGGAGCCTTTGGTCCTTTTCTTGCTTCTACATTGGTAAAAGTCGTCTGTATTTGCTGGCCTGCTCAAAATTTTCCAAGTTTGGGACCCACCTTTTGCCGTGCGGTCACAGGAGAGGGCGTGGGGTCCATTTGAAAGGGACCTGGACAGAGCATGAATTGAATTTTCTTCAGAGCTTAAGAAAATATTTGTCTTATTTGTTCTTTAATTATTTATTTTTTTGGTTGGCTGATAATGGTTGTCTTAGCGTAAGAAATGCCCATTAGCTAGGATTTAAATAAAGGTTAGTGGGGGTGGAGGTGGAGTACCTGATGTGATGTGGAGAAAATGATCCAAGACCGCGACTTGCCACCAATCAGTAGCTCTCACGTTTCGTGTGGGTTCCACCACAAGTCCATCACACGACATTTTACTTTTGTTTTCTTTTTTTAGAACAATTTTACTTTTGTTTTCTATTTCTTGTACCATTTGGTTTGTTGCAAGTGGGCGGAAGTGGGAAAACGTGAGAAAAAATATAAGAATTTGTGATTTGTGTAAGTAAGTTTTTCGGTGTTTACTTGTAATGTGAAATTATAAGTAGAAAAGTATATTATATTTTCTAATATTTGATTAGTAACGTGGACGTGAAAGTGTAAAAGTTAGCGATTAGTCATTAATTCTACATATTTTTATCGCATTTTCCCATCGATTTACAATAAAACCCTGCTATTTAACGGTTTTGATCTCTGATTTTCAGGTTACACTGAATAAGGGCAAAACAGAGAAAGCGGCTGAAAATACACCCATTTATGGGAATTATTCAAAGATTTTTTATCTCTAAGTTTCTTCTAGAAGCTTAAAAATGGATACACATTTGAAGCCTAAATTAAAGCCCAATTTGTAGGAAATACCAAGATAAATACAGAAAAATAATAATGCCAGAAGCCCCTCTCAGCTGGAGGACAACGTGGCCAAAAGATCCGAGCCAACGACTCTGATCTTCCCGCGTAAGCGCGGAAGGATCTGGGTCGTTGGCCCTGATCATTGACGCATGGCCTCGTTATTAGTAATCAAGTCTCCAGTGCTTATAAATACCTCCTCAAGGGGCCAAAAAAGGAAAGAGAGCAGAAATTAGGGTTTTCTCCTTCTAGTTATAGAGTAGGATTTTTTCTTCCTTTTCTTTTCTTTTTTCTTGTATTTTCTCTTTCTTTATAAATTAGGATTAGATTAAAGAGAGATTCATGAGAAGAGAGAAATTGTAATAGAGAGTGACAATCTAATTCAAAATTCCTCCTTTCTCTTTATAGTTTCTTGATCTATGGGTGGCTAGTTTCTTCTTCATGGCTAGCTAACTACTAACTCACTAACCTACTAACTCTTTGTTGATTTATTATCCACATGAATCTAAAAGCATCAAATAGGTCTTGTTCTTGTAAGAGCCACTGATGGCTCATGATGATGGGTTCTAACTTCTAATTTGCTAAAAAGCTAACCTCTAATCCTCCTTTATTTCATGTTTGTTTTTGAAGTTTTGATGATTTAATTATAGATTGCACCTTATTTTTTAAGTTTGGATGCTAATCACTTCTTATTGGTCATGCTTTGAAAGCTCCTTGCAATCAAGTCTAGGACTTGCCAATGATATCTTGAGGTACCAATTACCCGAAGAGGTGGTTAGTATGGTTAGTTAAATTAATTAGTAGAAAGTTAGCCATTGATTTTTTTTCCACTTTTGATTTTGTTTCCAAAACTCCTTTCTCAAATCACAATACAATGTTTTCATCTCCTTCTTCCTCTTCTTCTTCTATTTTTCTTTTCTTTCTCTTTTCTTTCTTTTGAAACAAAAAAGAACTCGTTTACCAATTTCATGAATCATTGTAAAGGTTCTATCGCCTTCCTCCTTATGGATTCGACCCGCATAACACTATGCTATCGCGGATGTATTGAGAGAAGCCAAAACACCCTTTTTCTGTTTTCGATCTATTTTTGTGTTCTGATTTTCCGCTCGATCAAAATTTAACGTGGTTGTCTAGGAGGGGAACAATTTATTCATGAATTTGTTAACGTTTTCTTCTCTGCTTCTGTGTGCAGGTTAAAATTTACAGGACATAAGAACTGCAGAAGGCTAAGTGAGCCGTAGCTCCCTGCTCTAGAAAGCAGGTGCTTTTTGACCCTAACATAGCCGTGCAAACACGACAATAGCCGGGCATGCGCGGTGAAAGTAAAGTCATTTGAACCCTCAATTTTACAGGAGCTTCAGAATTGTATGATAAAGTTTATTTCTGCTGTCAATATTCATGTATTGTCTACCTACACACTGCAATAAAAATAATAAAAATTAGTGTTGGAATTGTAAAAAATAGTTTAGACATTTGCATTTAGGCACACGTCAATTTCATTTCATATCATTGTTTTTGTTTTATTGTTGAGTGCTGGAGTAAGGTGCACAAATTGCATTGCATTTAGTGTAGGAAAAAACTTTGAGTGATTTAATTACTTTCAGTGTTTTATCTTGCCTTAATTGCACACTTGCACTGTAATGCCCCGATCTCGGAGGTACGGGACGCTACGGTGTAATGCCCCGATCTCGCGGGTACGGGGACGCTACGGTGACGTATATACGTAGAGCAAAAATATCTCCACGTATATACGCTAAGCCTCAGTACAGGAAATAAGCACAATATATACAATAATTCTAACATAAATAAGTACAAGAATACCTGCAAAAAAGATCAGTAATCATAATAGATATGAAAATATGGATAATAAGAAAATAGAAATAAATAATAAAGATACCTAGGAATCGAAAATGGTTGAGGTCTCAAGATAATATCTTCAAAAATATCAGGTGCTACGAAATCTCTGAGCGCCAACCTGGGCACGCAAACTCAGAGTCATCAGAAAGTGACCTAGTGAGTGATAAAATAAAAGAAGTACTAATATATACTATAACAGTACAATCACGATAACATATAATACATGACAAGGTAACAGTGTTACAATATAAATATCCTATCAACTAGTAAATCAATATTACAAGTATTCTATCAGTACTATAACATCATCAATACAAAGTATGATATAACAATGTTACCTCTATAATATTATATAATACATGATTATTTATAATATCTATATCAATTGAGAAGATATATATATATATATATATATATATATTATATATATATATATATATATATATATATATATATATATATATATATATATATGTCAACTAACTTTATTTTATTATACCATTAACATGTTATTTTTATGAATATGAGTAATAAGATTCATTATTTAGTTATACAGTAACAAATCAATTTGTTTAATTAACATGTATCAAGTCTTAATTATTTTTTATTTATTCATGCTAATAGAAATAGTAGCATAACGGTATAATGATTAATATGAACATGTATGCATGAAGTATGCAGAACAATCATACTATAGTGTTATGGTTATACAGTAATAGTGTGTCTAAAAAGAGTATATGGAACAGGGAATATATATGGAATCCAGAGTATACGTGTACATGAATAGTGTCTCCACATGAAGTGCAAGGTATACATGTAATATGGTGATAGATAAGATATCAGGTAGTGTAAAAAGTATACATGAACAATAACATACATGTAACGAGTAAGTCATGGAAACAGTTAAGAATAAGACACATTTTATTTCACTGATTTAAAATAAAATATACTTGCTCTAAAGGAACATGGAGTATTATTTTGAGGTACTTCTATGTCTTTGGATAAGAAGTTGGGTACTCAATCGCTTTGTACTAAGTGATTGTATGTTTTGGCTTGATAGGAAGTGGAGAGCTTGTTGTCCTGTACTAGCAGCTGCTCCTGGTATAAGAACGTACCCCTTGAGGAACTCTTAGTGAACAAGCTCTTCCATATACGATAAAGGACTTCTGCAGTGGGCGATCTTGAGTCCCTAACTTTTGTGAAAGGAACAATACTCTCCCACTCGTGAAAGTGTGAGGTCATGTTGGATCAGCTTCTGGCGTCTTATCCATGGTTAGTCCGTGATGGCATTGAAGACGTCGCTAATAGGAGGCCTAAGTGGGTGAAGGGTTGCTCCGCTCTGATGGCTCATAGTGGATTGGGAGAAAATCAAGAATGTCTACTTCTTGAAGGTAGGTTGCCTTCGATTCTGGTTGTTGGCTTGGACTGGTGTGTCACGCTGCGAGTTCATCTTCTCCCCATCATTGTCGCACTTGAGGGAGTGGTTGGATGAACTCTTCATGACTTCCTCCAATTTAATGCAAGGTTGGGCCCAGATAAGACTTCACTCACATGTGTGACGTCGTGCTTCAGTAGGTGTTTTTATAATGGGTGAGAGATCTACAGCCCACTAATGAATGCAAGTACAGATATATCTTCACCATAGTTGGGAACCGTGGCAAGCTGGATTTGGAAGTAACAAATATAAAACTTGAGGCTATCACTCTGCCTCGTCTTAATGAAGAGGAGGTGATGGTTGTTCTTCTTGGCCTTCCAACGAGAGGCGTACTGAGTGAGGAACATTTTGGTTGCCTTCTCAAAGCAATGGAGGAATGGGGCGAAGACTAGAACCAATTCAAGGCCAAGAGTTTAAACCTGGACGGAAAGGTTAGGCGTATGATCGAATCACTGCAGGAGTAGAGCACTATCTTGTCCCAGAAATGTCAGATGTGTTGTACCGAGTCGTTCACTCCGGAGTAGTAGCTGAAGGTTGGTGTCGAGAACTTCCTCGGGAACTCGCACTCCAAGATCTCTTTGGAGAGAGGAGAATCAGAGATTTTGACAACTGAAATTGTTGATCGGCTATTGAGCTCCAACCTAGCCTCCTCGATCCATCTTTGGATCAACTCGTCGAGGATTTGAATGTCGGAAGATTCTTTGATTTTCGGCCATTTTTTGATTGCATTGGTGTTTGGGTGCTCTGGAAGGAAGCAGTTTAAGCCTGAAATTATTCGTTGAGCTGCCTCAACTCCTTCTATTCACAAATGGCATTCTCACAGTCAAGGGTCGTCTGCTCCTGATCGCGAACTGACTGGGCTACTGCTCCTTCATTTCCTCCTTCGTGTTGGAGAGCATCTGAAGGATCTAGCCTTAATGTTGCGGCGAAGGTGCTTGGACATTGGCGGCTACGCCTCTGAGGCGAGGAAGAGCCAGTTCCTCAATAGTATGTGGCTGATGGAAAGCATGTGGGGGACCGTGCCCTCATTGGCGCTGATGACCTTACCCTTTGACGTGGCGCCGTTGAGGGTGACGATTTGCTTTCTTGGGACTATCGGCACAATGGAAGAGGCTTTCTATAATATCCATATCCGCTAATACTTGATTAATATAATTAATGCTTCTAATTTAAATTTGTTTTTATTTATAAACTTGAAATTTTAATAATTGTCTGATAAATATATTTTTGTAGAGAGAAGAATTTAAAATAAATAAATGTATATATGTATATTACATGTGTATTTTAATGTGAATCATAATTATTAGTAGTAGTAGAAGTATTATTATTGTTTTTGTTGTATTAGTGGGGTGATTAGGAAATAGATTAGTGAAGGAGATTAGGCGAGGGTAGGTGATGAGGTTTAAGGTGGAGATGAGTGATGGAGAGAGAGGAGGCACTTGTCCCATGATGAAATGAATAAGGGAAAATATCTCTCTCTCTCCCTCTATTTCTTTCTTCTTCTTCTCTATCCTTCTCTCCTGTTATGGTTTTCTTCTTCCTCCTCCTCCCCCCCCCTCTCTCTCTCGTTTCTCTCCCGTGCAGACCCATAGGCGACCACCTCCATCACCTGATCCGGCCAGTCCATACCACTGCAAGCCACCACCACCTCCATGCCACCACCGTCTCCTTTTTTGTTCTTCTTCCTTCTCCTCTTTTCTCTCTTTTTACTTCTCTATCCTTTATTTCCTTTTCTTTCTCTCTTGCACCACGTCGAGGAACCACCGTCGTCGACCATTGTGCGCCTTCTAGACCGCCTCCACATCTTCCTCTCCCTTCTCTCTTTCCCTTCATCTCTTGCTTGCACTCTCCCCCGTCGTGTCGGTCGTCGCTTCCGCAGGTGTTGCCTCCGCTGCCACCAGCATTGCCTCTGCCGCCGCACGCCAGGTCGCGCCACTACCTCAGCCTCCAGGCCGCCTCCCTGTCCACCTGCTCCCCCTTCCATTTTCTCTCTTATTCTACTCTTTCATGTTGGATCCACACATCTAACCCGACCCTACCCGCTTTCAACTTAAGTGGATTTTGGGTTATTGGATTTGAATCCAATAGTGACCCGATCCAACCCGTTTGTGCAGTCATTAAGAGAAATTCAAACCCTTAAGCATTATTTTGATTTTCGACGATATCTCCCCATCTGGAGTCTGATTTGCGTGATTATTGAGCCGTTGCGTTCGCGGAGACAGAGCTACGTGTCTGTGTTGTGAGTGCTTTTTAACTCTTTTAATAAAATAATAATTTATTGTGGTTATTTATTTAATATATATAGTGTTTGATGAGTTACTTAATGCTCGGTTAGTTATTGGACTGTTTGATTAAAGAAAATTTTAGAGATATAAATTAATTCTCTTGAATATTGTTTGAGCTATGAACAAATTATACATGATTACAGTGCGATATTGATTGAGTTAATGTTACTATAATCGCTAGGGCAAATATTGTTATGTTGATATATATTCATGTTACTGAAATTACCCAGATGAATCCTATTACATTGTATACCTGTTTATGTTACCGAATTATTGAGAAATTCATGTTAACTTGTTAAATGTTATAAATATTATTATCAAGCTAGCAGAACTATTACCTGGTATACATGTTATAAGCACAGTCATGTTGGTGTCAGGCGGAACATGTGTGAAATTAAGTACCACTCAGAACAAAGTGTCATGACACACACACGTAGTGGGGGCCACCTCTTGAATCCCGCCTCCGCCTGGTGTTGGCATGACGTTTTTAGTGCACTAGTTATTCTGACTGTACAAGATGCACTTTAATAACAACAATAATAATGTCAGGAACATGTGTTATTTGGTCACTCCTTCATTTAGATAATGGTACCCGTATGTCATGTTCGGATGAATTCTGTGAGAGTACGGGCTCCAGTATGGACTGCCAATGGTATGGGATATTGAAAGGGGATGATTAAAATATCAGGTGATACTGACTATTATTACGGTAGAATCCTAAAATGCTACGTGTTAATATACTTGTATTATATGATTATCTCTTCAATACTAGATATGGAATGACGAACTCCTAACATATAATTTAAAATGTTATGTTTTTGTTACTTTAATAAGACTTGAATTGATTTCTAACTGATAGCTTTACTACTGCTTAACCATGTATTGTATGAACTTATAATTGTGGTATAGATATAATGTACCAATTATTATTATAACTATAGTATATTGTTACTTCCTTCATTTTACCACTCATTAGGTCGCTTACTAATGACTGTGAGTTTGCATGTTCAGTTTCAGGTTTAGGGATTTCACAGGGTCAGAAGTAGGTGAATACATCGTTGAGCTCAAAAAGTGGACTTGTATTCTCTTCCAGCTCGTGAGAATTCTTTGTATTCCCTCTCTTTTTTCCCTTAATGTAACAAAACCTAACCTTTTGTAATATTCATGTACTTGGTTAATAAAGCTGAATTGTTGTGTGTATTGTAATAATTTCATGTATTGAGGCTTAGTCTGTATACGTTTGGGGTATTCTCCTCGCATATATGTATCGCTCACTGTCGTTGCATCCCCGCTTCAGTGTATTTTGGGAACGTGGTGTGACAAGATTTTCTTGGTTTCAAAGCCCAGGTAATCTAAAACATACCAAAAGTACACTCCAATTATCAGAATTAATCTAGATCTGGAGATTGAAATTCCAGCTATAGGTACTCGAATATATCTTTCTTTGAAAATCCATTTCTTGAATTTTGAGATTTCCCGACCCCCAATTTTCCTTCCAAATTTATTTAGATCTTCTTCCTGCTTCCTTTTTCCCAATTTGATTCTCGTGACCAGGCACTCAGAGTAGAAGTCGGCAACAGAAATCAGAGTGATGCAGGGGAGTTGTGGTGTCCGGATATCCCACAGGTAAAGTATTTTCTTTTTTTTCCTATATAATTAAATTTCGAAGACGAAGTTGGCCAGCCGGTCAGGCCTGAGTTTGCTCACCAAAGGTCACTGGTTCGAATCCTCCTTAGATGGACATTTGTGATGGGTGTGTGTAGGCTTGAAGGTAAGCTTCAGATCTTTTAAAAAGAGGGGGAAAAAAAAAAACTGAACGTGTCTATCACACTGATGGCCTCTTGACCCAATGCCAACCGGTCCCCTACTCCATTGGAAAAATATCTTTTTGGGCCCTTTAGCAATGGAGGTGTAAATCCCATCCCTTTGGCCCATTTGGCCGGGTATGAGGGAGACTTGGAAACTTCCCCCAGACTTGATAATTCAAATCAGACGAATAATCACAAAATCTCAAAAAGATTTTTCAATTCATGTCTGTATTTTCACAAGATTACTATTCTCAACTCTGATTCTTGATGCATGGAGACCAAAAGTGATTCAAGAAGGTCTACCGTTAGTTGTAGTAGAAGGGTTCATCAAATTATTAGAAATAATTTTTTCAGCAGGGCTCCTTCTCTCTTGATGAGAATTCTCTTTTGAGGTATGAAAGATTTCTCACTCCTCTTTTTAACGTCCTTCTTTTTTTTCTTTTTCTTTTTTGTAAGAAAAGGACAAGATGTGCTGCTCAAAATATATCTTTTTAATGTGCCCTCGCCTCCCTTTTTCTCTGCAAATCTTTTTTCAATGTATAATGTCTCTGATTTTTTCTCAAAATAATAATGACTGTAAGTGAGAGACATGGGAGAAGGAGCCTAAATCGCAAAATAGAGTATATTGGTGATATTTGCTTATAAATGGACAAGACATGACTTAAAGTCTCTCTAACCCAATGTGCATGAAAACACAATAAATCTGAGTATAATTTTTAATTGGGCGTGTTTGGATTCCTGAAAGTCGGAGGAAAATGAGAAACGAGAAAGCTCATTTCTCACTTTTTTTTTTTTTTGGTTTGTTTTGAATCGGAAATGAAAAAATTGATTTTCTTTTTCTCTTTTCTCTTTTATACCTCCTTTTTACATTACAATTTTCTCACTTCCAATGTGCTACATTTAATTTTGTGGTCACGTAATTCTCACTTGTAATAAGTTATAACTTAATACATTAAATTTTGATGTCATGTATGCAGTCCAATTACAGTACTAAAACGTCACTTTAGAAATAATATTTAATTTAATATTATTTTGTAGTTAACTTTTTCACTTCTATTTCTACTTTACTAACCAAACACCGAAAAACACATTAGAGTTTTTTCACGTACACTTCTACATTACAACCAAACAACTGATGGTAAACATTGGGTATCTCGAGTTAGATAAATGATGATTCCATTCCAAATAAGATAAAAAGAAATCGCAATCAAATCGATAGTATGTGACCCTCCTTTTTTTTTTATCGATCAGAAGAGAATAAAGGATACTACAAGTTATCCCATCCATAACAACCCCCAAGCATGCCATCAACCAATATGGACGCTTGTATCATAGGTTTCTTAGTGTGGGTTTAACTATGTCAAATTCACATCAGGGGCTAATCGAACAGGGCTTGAGAATGATGGTGTGGGAGCAGTGGTATAAATGGATTGAATATGGTATTTTTCTATGTCGGTACCCGCTTGCCAAACATGGATACAATACGAATATAGTTCGACAAGAAAAACTCATGTCCATCGTCAAAACCAGACGCGGATATTGAATTAAATACGAGGAAAAAGGGTACAGTTTCAGATAAGTAAACAGATATCATTATTTAATTATTCATCTTTACTAAAATTAAAACAAATTAGTTTCATTTTTACCTTTCTAACATGAGGAAAGAGTCAACTAACAAGTTATATACAATATGCATGCATTGATTTTGTGTCTGTTAAGTCTAGTGTAGGTTTAATTAGCTAATTATGCATAACGAGCTAGAAAAGTCTACTATTAAAGGTACTTAAGATATGGATCAGATATGGTATATATGTATCTGTTTCCGATCACCGATATAGTTCTCAAGGAAAACTCGCATCCATATCCACAACTTGCACAGGTACAGATCCGAATCGGATTGAAAGTATACGTATATGATCATACATATATGATCCAGGCCATCTAAATTACCTTTGGATAATACTGTAATCGCCTCACCAGAGTACTATGTAATGGTGTGTGTTTGGATTGCTGATATCGTCTGTACCTAAACTTTTAACACAAGTAGGGGTGGCCACCGGGGCGGGTCGACCCGCGTCGACCCGCCCCGACCCGTCCTGTGCGACTCGTCGGAGTCGCACAGGCGGGTTAACGGGTCAACCCGTACCCGCCCCGTTAAGGGGCGGGTCGAAACGGGTTGACCCGTCCCGTGGTCACGGGACGAATCCAATTCGTCCCGTGACGAATCACGGGACGAGTCGGGTCGGGGAAAATTCCCCGACCCCCCTGCTTAATTTTTTTTTTTTTTTAGTCCAATAATTTTTTAGAACGTTAGAGGGAAAAATTTCTCTGCGCCCCCTATAATAATTTTTTTTTTATTTTAAACCCTCAACGGCTCAAAACTGAGCCGTTGGGGTGAAAAACGAGGGTGCCACGTGGCACCCTCGTTTTTCACCCCAACGGCTCAGTTTTGAGCCGTTGGCAAAAAAAAAAATTAAAAAAATAAAAACCCTAACCCCTAATCTTCTATAAATACCCTCTACCCTCATTCATTTTCATCTCACATTCTCACTTCATCTCAACTCTCTCTTCTATTTTCATCCTCTAACTCTAATTCACTCTTATTCTCTTACTATTACAAATTTCTACCAACTTTCAATCTAGTCTAATGGATCCCAACTGGAGTACTGGCGGTTCCTCATCCGAAGCCGGTGGCAGCTCTTCATCAACACACAATCCGTCAGCTGCCGCACCTTACACCGATGTTGGCGGTAGCTCATCATCAGCATATACCGCTTACCCACCATACAGCTATGCTCCACCAACATCCGCATTTGCTCCCTATCACAGTTCGTCAAGCTATGCATTTGACTACAGTGGTTATGCACCATATACACATGCTGCATATGCCAGTGATAGTGGTACAGGTCGGCATTCTATTTCCTTCCCTCCTCAATATGCCTCATATTCTCAACTTTTAATGTCAACATCACCAATGCACGCACAATCTCTGGCTCCTTTTTTTACTGAAACACAAGAACAACACGATACACAACCAACACAGCATGACACTATAGTTCCAGAAACACAACAACCTGAACCAACTAGCACAAGCACAAGCACAACCACTAAAGAAAGAGCCAAAACTTCTGCAGTGTGGAACCATTTTGTCTTAAAAATTGTTGAAGGTAGAAGAAAGGCAGAATGTAAGTACTGTCATCAACTATTTGATCATAAAGAAGGATACGGTACAGGTGTTCTTAATAAACACTATGAAAAAAAGCATGCTAAAAGTCACGGTTTACCACCACAACAAGCACAAATATTAGCTGATTCAGGCACACTCTCCACTTGGAGATATAAGCCTGAAGTAAATAAACATAAGTTAGCTGAATTTATTGTTCGAGCAGAACTTCCATTTTCTTTTACTGAATCAGATGCATTAGTTGATTATCTTAAATCTGTTTTTGCTCCTGATTATAAGAGAATTAGCAGACAAACTATAACTAGAGAAATTGAAGATTTATTTGTAAATAGAAAAAATATTTTAAAGGCTCTTTTTACTAGTGATGCTAGAAAAATTTCTTTAACTTCCGATATATGGGAAGCTCTTAATCTTATTCATTATTTATGTGTTACTGCTCACTTTATTGATGAAAATTGGATTTTACAAAAACGTATTTTATCATTTTCTAAATTTTCTGAGAAACATTCTGCTACAAATGTAGCAAATTCAATTTTTCTTACTTGTAGAAATTATGGTATAGAAATAAAATATTTTCTATTTCTTTTGATAATGCAAGTGAAAATACTGCTTCAATAAGACAATTGAAAACGATATTAGATCCAATTTTAAATGGTAAACTTTTTCATGTTAGATGTGTTTGCCATATATTGAATTTATGTGTACAAGATGGTCTAAAGCTCTTAGACAAATATATTTATAAAGTTAAAGAAATTATTTTACATATAAAACACAGTGGACCTAGGAGACAATCTTTTAAAGCTTATTGCCGACAATGTGGACTAAAGGAAAAACTGCTCCAAGCAGATGTGAAAACTCGTTGGAATTCAAGCTACTATATGATTAAAGATTGCCTTCCTTTTAAACAAGCAATTCAATTTTTTACAATAAATGAATGTTCATCTCTTTATATTAGTGATGAAGAATGGAAATTATATGAAAATTTTTGTAGTTTTCTAGAAAAATTTGACACTGCCACAAAAGCACTTTCTGGTACGTATTATCCCACATGTAACTTAGTTTTTTATAATCTTAATGAAATTGCTCAAGTATTTGCTGCATATAGAGATGATGATAGTCTTGTAGAGGCTATACATGATATGGAAGAAAAATTTCGAAAATATTTTGAAAATATGCCTTTTTTATTTTACTTAGCTGCAATTATGGATCCTAGAATTAAAATAGATAATTTAAAACTTTTATTATCTAATTTTATTTTATGTTTAAATTATGAACAAGATGTAGATAAATTACTTTTAGAAATTAGATCTCTTTTAGAAGAAATGTACTCATTGTATAGAGATGAGTTATTTCCACCTTCTTCTTCTGAATTTAGGGCACCTACACCATCACAAACTTCTTCTAGTAGTTTAGGTAAAAGATTATCTAATTTTAAAAGTATACTTTCCTCTAATACTAGAAAGAAACACTCTTCAGGGGCAGGTTCATTTGATGAACTTAATTTATATTTGAATACAATGCCTGCTGAAATAAATGAAAATGATGATGAACCATGGGAAACATTTGATGTTTTGTCGTGGTGGAAAGAACAGAGAAAACAATTTCCTGTTCTTTCTACCATGGCCCGAGATATACTAACACCTCCGGCCTCTACAGTAGCGTCCGAGAGCGCGTTTTCTGCAGGTGGTAGAGTTTTGACACCCTGGAGGAGCCGGCTGACGCCGAAACACTTGGAGATGGCGGTTTGCTTAAAGGACTGGTTCGATGCAGAAAGACGCACACAAGGAAAAGCTATTCTGGATGAAGAATTTGAACAAGACGAGGATGACGAATAGAGAAGCACCAGAGTTTTTTATATACATTGTATGAGATGAGCACCAGAGTTTTGTTATGTATACGAGATGAGTGTTATGTACATTGTATATGTGATGAGCAATGTATATGATTTTTTCATATTAATAAAATAATTTGCCATTTTGCCTTACAAAAAAACTTGTAATTACTGAAAATCAATTCTATTTTTTTTTATAATTTTAGAAAAAATTTTAAAATTTTTTCCTATTTTTCCCTATTTTTTCATATTTTTTCCTATTTTTTCTTTTTAACTTTAAAATTTAAAATTTATGAATTAACGAATTAAAAAAAAAAAAAAATAGGCGAGACGGGTTAGACCCGTCTCGCCGAATCCGGTAACGAATCGGGTCAGGAGACCCGATTCGTTACCCGGGATTTCGATTCGTCCCGTTTAACCCGTGACGAGACGGGTCCAACCCGTCTCGTCTTCGATTCGTTTGCCAGACGGGACGAATCAACCCGATTCGTCCCGTTGGCCACCCTAAACACAAGAAGTGAAGAAACACTAGAAACAGAACACAATGAAGAAAATCCAGATTAGTACTAGCTGCAGCTAGCTGAAGATACAAGAAACCAGAGGCCAGCAGCCACAGCAAGAAACAGAGAAACTAAATTCAACACAGATCACGAGCAGTGAGATTGACGAATCACAAGAAATGCGTACCAAGAAACTTAAAATTGCAAGAGTGAGGGAGGACAACAATTCGAGGGAAGAGAAGATAAAACGAAGGAGAGAACTAGTGCCAAAGCGTGTGAGAGAGAGAGAGAGAGAGAGAGAGAGAGAGAGATCTGTAGGGGAGAGAGATCAAAATATTTTTTGTCGAGTTTTTCAAATCATTGGTGATGGCCGAGAGAGAGAAACATCAGGGAATATCACTACGCACGAGCTGGAGTGACAAAACATGCACAAGTGCACAGCCCAATCGACTAGCATGTGGATAAGTCGATTACTGAGATCACTCAACTTTCAGTTGGGGTGATTAGTTCACCATTGTTTTGACCCAGTCAACTAATGAAGCAAGCCAACTTTCTATTGGAGAGGATTAGTCCACTATTGAGATTGGACTAGTCGACTAACAGAGCCAGCATGACACTTCCGAGTTGGATTCTGAATTCGTTTCTTATCTGAATTTAGATTTGTTGATTTTCTCTTTTTCGTGGACTCTTTGATTATATATTGAGAGGTATTGTCCCCATATTTTATAATCTGAATTGATTGATTTGAATAAGATCTCTCTCCCTTTCTGCCCTGAGAACGTAGGCAATTATCAAACCTCATTAAATCTGTGTTTCTCGCTTTCTTTCTCGTATATTTGTTCATGCTGTGTTGCGATTGTTCTGTGGCAATACCTTGGTGTTTGCACGTAGACATCTAGCGGATCCCCAACAAGTGATATCAGAGCTTTTCGGATTTTCAACAGGGAGTTTCGTTCAGGTGGAGCAAATTGCTTTGGAAACTGTTTGATGATTTTTCGTTTGGAGGTAAAGATCTGATTTTTATCTATTTGGATTTGTTTTCACTAATTGTTTCTACATTACTTTGTTTAATCTATTGGAGGAGATGGCCAGGAATAGTCATCTCGGTGAATACCGTGAATAATCATTTGTCAAAGATTAACGTGGTGAAATTTGACGGCACGAACAATTTTGACATGTGGAGATGTGAGGTGATGAATGCGCTGACGACGTCAAACCTCGAAAATTCTCTACGTTTGGAGGAAAAGCCGAGGGAAACTTCTAAAAAGAACTGTAATAAGATGAATAGGACGACGTGTGGCGTCATAAGATCTTATGTAACATAACATATCAAGTACTATGTGATGACCGAGACTTCAGCGAAGAAAATATGGGAGATCCTAAAGGGCAATTACTTGACCAAGAGCATAGAGAATCGCTTACACCTGAGGAGGAGGTTTTATCGCTTCTAATTGAAGAAAGGTATCTCGATAGATGAACATATAAATAACTACATGAAGCTTCTTGCAGATTTAACCAACGTGGATGAGGTGATCGAGGTGAAGGACAAAGCGTTGATTCTCTTAAGTTCTCTTCTTGATGAGGACTACGAGACCTTCGTTCTCACTCTAATCAACGGTAAACAATTCATTGGCTATAATGAAGTTTCTCCTGCTCTTGTAAATCATGAATTGAGAAAGAAGGACAAAGAGTCCTCCAATGATACATCGGTAGAAACATTGACGGTAAGAGGCAGGAGTTTTAATCGAAAGGAGAAAGGTGATCATGATAGATCAAAGACTAGAACCGGCTTCAAAGATCTGAAGAAGAACCAGTGTGCCTTCTGCAAAGAGTTAGGGTACCAGAAGTTTGATTGTCCAAAGATCAAGAATAAGAAGAAGTTGAAGCCAGAGGCAAATCTCGCACAGGTGGTCAGTACATAAGCTGGTAGTACTTCACAGGTAGGTGAATCGGATTCAGACTCATCAGTATTCTCATTCTCAGTCACTACTCTTACTATTGGCTAATTAGGTGATTCTGAGTGGATACTAAATACAGGTGCTATCTATCATGTACGTCCCAATAGGAATTGATTTTCTAACTTCAAGAAGTTAGATGGTTGTTTCGTCATCATGGGTGATGATTATCCGTGTAACATGGAAGGGATAGGTACAGTCCTTATCAAGATGTTTGTTGAGATGATACGAAAATTGAAAAAAGTGAGGTATCTGAAAGTACACCTAGAGGGGGGTGAATAGGTGTACGGCTAATCTAATGAACAAAGTGCAAAAATTAAAAACTTAATTGCAATAACACTTAATGCAACCAACAAGTGTAGCCGAATTCCCGGTGAAGGGCTCTGGACTAACTCCTCTTGATTCCTCTGAATAAGAGTTGAGGCGCTATATGAAGCTCTCGTGGTTAAGCACAAGTGAGGCACACACAAATAAGCCAAGCATATAATGAATGAGCAATATGAAATGATGCAAGGCACAAAGTAAAGAGAGAGAGTTAGAGTCAATGGATCAAACGCAAACACCGAGATTTGTTTCGAGGTTCGAGCACCCAGCTCTACAGCCCCGCCTTCACACAGAAGGATTTCCAATCTACTAACTTGTCCACACAGGACTCCCACACAGGGAACCTCCATTGAGGATTTGGGGCAAATACAAACGGGAGTATGCAACTCCTCTCTCAACCGAATACAACCTCTCACTAAAGGTTAGGCACAAAGCCACCACAAAACTCAATCAACCTCATAAATGAGGGATGGGCACAAAGCCAACAACCAATCAACCTCTCACTAGAGGGATAGGGCACAAAGCCACCACTCCAAAATCAACCTCTACCCAAGAGGGATAACACAAAATAGGAGGGTTTACAACTTAGTGATCAAAAGATCACAAACTAATTCTTTTTCACAAAAACAATGATCCTATAGAAAAGGATAGAATGATAAGCTCAAGTGTGAAAAACAAAGTGTTTTTAACAAAGAAAATCACTTGGGAAAATCTCCAAATAGATATAGTATTTTTAGACCAAAAACAAATTTCCAAAAGACTATTTTCTTTGAAATAATAAAACAATTTTAAAACAATGAAGATTGATCTTTTTGGCACTAAAAACTCTTTTCAAAAACTTGTAAAAACACTTGGAACTATGAAAAATTTCTCTCTTGAAATTCTGGAGAAAACGCTCTTCAAATGGGTTTTTATAGCCATTGAAAAAACTAGCCGTTGGCAGCAATTATGGTCAGAATTGACCATCCGGTCACCGGCCGGTCGACCGGCCAACGGTTGAATTTTGACCGTTGCCAACCTACGGTCGACCGCCCTTACCCGAGAGTAAGGATACTACAGTCGGTCGACCGCACGGTCGACCGGCCAAAGGGGCTGGCTGCGTGCACGTTTGTGTGCACGTCCGGTCGACCGATCTGGTCGACCGGCTCCTGGTCCAGTCGACCGGTCGGTCGACCGCCAGAGCCGGGCAGACAGGTTTAGGACTTGAAAAACTTGGTTTTTAATCATCAAATAAATCCCATAAATCCTCTAAAAATCCACAAAAATAGTTTCAGTATAATACTTTGATAAACAAACATGTGTGAAAAATTCAACACATATATCAAACAATTTGAACCATTTTTGTGACTTAGAAATTTTACTGAAAACCAAAATCTGCATTTTCCAAACTTGAATTTTGAATTGAAAATTCGTTTTGTCCAAAACTCATCCAAATACAAAAACATGATGCGAAACAACATTTAGGCATGTAGTATATGGATATAATCCAATATACATATAAAGATATATATCAACGTTTTTGACACATAAATCCAAAAATAAGTTTTTGTTAAAACACCAAAAACTCCAAACTCATAAAATAGATTATCAAACTAAGTTTGTTTAAATAGTTGAAGCATACATGTATATAGAACAAATCTAATATACATTAAACCATGTAAACTTGTTGATTCTATCTATTCATGAAAACCAAGATCGGTTAAACCAAAAACCGAAAACCAAAACATGAAACTTTAAAAAAGTGTGTGTGTTGTAGCTTGAGAATATCACACTATCTAATCTTTAACAAATGGATCTAAACTATAAACTAAACTATGTACCGATGTCTTCTTGTAGAGCGCCGTCTCCAAGTCGACTCGATCCAAACCGTGATCCACCGTGCTTGACTCCAACGAGTACTAGGTATGAACATTGACGTTCGGGCTCTTGAATACCATGTGAAAAGCTCCAAAACACCTTTGTTGAAACTAATCACCTACTAATATCTTGGTTAAGTATCTGAAACTAAACATCACAAGATTATTAGTAAACATAACTACATGAGTTAATCATCATCAAAACTAGAGTGGAAGGCCTCTGGGCCAACAATCTCCCCCTTTTTGATGATGACAAAACTCATGGAGTTATATATACATGGATTAAAGTTAAGCTTCAAAGAAGCTCCCCCTTAACTCATGCATAGTAATAAACAATAAATATATGCGAGGAATACTAAATATGAATATGCATCAATATGCATAAAACAATGAAATGAACATGCTCTTGATACCAAACATGAAATAAACATGCTCTTGATACCAAACTTTTAAAATTAATTCCTTTTCCTTTTTAAAATAAACATGTTCTTAAATAATTGCTTTTGATACCAATAAAAATTTCAATAAAAAAACTTAAGCTCTTGATACCAATCAATAAAACAAAATTTTTGATACCAATTGGAAAGATAATCACTAAAATCTTTTGATACCAACAATAAAAAAATATCAATATGAAACAACCTTACAAATAAACAAATAAACAATAAACATGCATATTAAACAAAAACATGCATATAAACTCAAATACTTCTCTCCCTTTTTGTCAATCATCGACAAAGGGGTCAAAGAAAACAATATTCTCCCCTTTTTGTCTTAAACAAAAAAAATCAATTAGGGGTGAAATCTAATCAAAACGTTATGACACCAATTGTAAGAAAAAATATATCAATTTAGTGCATCATGATATCAATAAAATATACCAATTGAAAGTACATAATGTGGTACATATAACAAATATTTTAATATAAATTTAAATACCAATTGTAAGTAAATGCCAATTAAATACCAATTGAAAGTAAACTTATAGGTAATCTTGATACCAATATGTAAAGATTAGTACCAATTGAAAGTAATTTTTTTTATTAAAAGCATATGATACCAAAAATAATTAATATCATTTTTTAATCATATTTTAACATAAAGTGCGGGAGTAAAATATCAATTAAAAGATGAAATATAAATTTTCTCCCCCTTTATGAAATACCAAATAAAATGATGCATAAGCTTGTATAAGATACCAATTGAAACATAATCAATTGAAATATAATAGTCATTTAAGAAATCGAGCTTAGCATAACCAAAATTTGTGCTCAAGGATATAGAGATATAGTAAGCACAAATAAAGCATATATATATGTATGAAAAATTGAATACCAATTGAAATTGATACTATTTGAAGTGTAATCATACATATATAGAAACATATATGAGTATACGAAAAAAAATGTCAATAGTGATACCAATTGAAAAGATCCAATGATACCAATTGAAACACAATAAGATCAAGTGTATTACTCATATTACCTTCCACCCATTTCATGCACATGTTTAAAAGGATTTTCAATAATAAGCATACAAGGCATGGTCGCCCTACCAACCGCCCTTTAATGGGTAGGGTTTTCAAAAATAGGTTTGAAAATATACTATATTTGAAAAGCTCTACCATAATGAAGAATACGAGCTAGTTATAAGAAAATTTTGAAAACTAGTACGAAATCCTTCAAGTAAGGAATAAAACAAATTATATTCCATAAAACATGAAAATCACTAAACCAATGTTACTCAAAATCTATATAGCACATATAATACTCATGAAAACAAAATCATGAGAAAACATCAAGAATATGAGTGTACAAGTTTTGTGAAAGACAAGTCATGAAAATAGGCAATCAAATTCAAATACAAAATTCCTTAAAAACATCAAAACTAGAATTCCTTCAAGATATATGTATGTCATGTACAAACTACCGTATACATACATATCCAAATATAAACGAGTCCACAAAAGTATATGCATGAAGGCAAGTGGCTCAAGGATGTATATGTATAGCTAATAGTTTAGACACAATAGACATATACATGAAGTTAAACACAAACATGAAAAATATGTACAAAATGGGAATACAAGTCAAATGCATGAATCATCAGAACTAGGCTATACTAGTACATCTAATGAGTACAAATGAGTCTTTCAAGCACAAACATATAATAGTCTATTTGTACCTCACTAGTTGTACAAGTATATATATCCTAATTTTAATGAAAACTAACATTCAAATAAGTAATCAAAACATGAAGTATGAAAATCAAAACAGAAACTCATATGTTCATTATGGTAAATGCACATGCATTAGATCTAGGACATACACATTAGTTAAACTAAAGTGAGAACACAAAGATATAAATTCATATAAATATGAGTGTCTCAATTACTAATCATGTATATCACTATTCTAATAAACATGGCATAGGGCATAATGAATATTAAAACATGACATGCTAGAAATCAACAATAAGATAAGCATGTAAACATAATGGGAGTTAGAGATTGTTACCAAAACCTATGAGGGCAACTCTTCAAGTCTCCAAAACAAGGTGGTCTTCCCACCAAACTCCCCTTGAAAGTGATGCATCCAAATAGTCCTCATAAAGCTCGGAACACATCCACTTCAAGACACCATCGCTCTCACGTCATGCAAGAGCCCACACCTACATCAAATAGCATAGGGGTGGATTTTGGTACCCACACTCTTTTGGGTCCATGGGGGTTAGCACCTTTCCTAACCCAGACAAATTTAGTTTCTAAATTTACATCATGTATCTTATCATAGCAAAATTTAGCAAGGTGGCCCTTACGTCCACAATATGTACAAGTATACACATGAGCATACATAGTGTTGTGTACATGAACGTGCGAAGCATGTGTATGCCATGTATGGTGTGCATTCATAGATGGAACTTGTTTCTTTCGAAACATAGATTCCAACCGTGAGTTGTTCAAAGCACAATGGCTCAAAGTGGAGCCCAAACAATCAACACTTTTCTTCAAAACATTTATATCATTTTCAATACTAAAAGATAAAGTGGAGCATGCAATAGGTGAGCTAGGTGAAGCTACACTAGCATGGCAAACATGAGAATCTAAATCATTTTTCAAAAAAACATTTTTCTTTAAACAATCTTTCAATTCTTGTGAAATCAAATTTATTTTATTTTTCAAAGAATTATTCTCTTTTAATACAAAATCAAATTTTGAAGTTAAATCCTCATTTTTCTTCAAAACATATTCACAATTATTTTTACTTTTCAAAATTTTGTTTTCATTAAGTGCAAGATCAAGTTGGGATTTAAGCGAGTCACTTTCACTTGAAATCTCATCCCTTTCTTGCAAAACATTCTCAAGTCTAGAAGATAAATTTTTATTTTCTTCTTTTAAATCAAAACTTTCCTTTTTCAAAAGTTTGTATTTTGAAATCAAATTTTCACAATTTTTAGCAAGTTCATCATTCATGGCTTGTGCCTCTAAACACTTATTGCAATAGGAACTAGTGGTAACATCTAGTTGAGTTTTTGATTGTACCTCAAGGGAGTCATTCCCTTGGACTATGAAGCAATGTTCGTCGGACTTCTCTCCTAGATCTCCTCTCCTTATCGATAAGTGTTGATAGCTCGGGAGATGTCAAAATGCTCCATACTGCAAAAGCGGTCTCATAGTGAGAAAACACATGTAAATATTTTTTATCAAGAGATGCTCTAAGTACTTTTAGGGCTAGTGCATCGGCCTCTATATGCCTGCTATCACTAAGATTGGATTCCTTGGTAATGGCAAGGTAAACTCTATAACCTAGGGTTTTTAAATGAAAACTCATCAGAATCTTTCATATATCAAGTCTAGAGATATCAAACATGGGAGGGACATCCATGAGTGCAAACAATATGTGTGCAAATGCAAATGCAAATGTAGATTAGCAACCAAGATCACACTCCTAGGTGGTTAAACCTAATATCAGGAGCGTAGGCTCTGATACCAATTGAAAGTAAACCTAGAGGGGGGTGAAAAGGTGTACGGCTAATCTAATGAACAAAGTGCAAAAATTAAAAACTTAATTGCAACAATAATTAATGCAACCAACGAGTGTAGCCGAATTCCCGGTGAAGGGCTCTGGACTAACTCCTCTTGATTCCTCTGAATAAGAGTTGAGGCGCTATATGAAGCTCTCGTGGTTAGGCACAAGTGAGGCACACACAAATAAGCCAAGCATATAATGAATGAACAATATGAAATGATGCAAGGCACAAAGTAAAGAGAGAGTTAGAGTCAATGGATCAAACGCAAACACCGAGATTTGTGTCGAGGTTCGAGCACCCAGCTCTACGTCCCCGCCTTCACACAGAAGGATTTCCAATTCACTAACTTGTCCACACAGGACTCCCACACAGGGAACCTCCACTGAGGATTTGGGGCAAATACAACCGGGAGTACACAACTCCTCTCTCAACCGAATACAACCTCTCACTAGAGGTTAGGCACAAAGCCACCACAAAACTCAATCAACCTCACAAATGAGGGATGGGCACAAAGCCAACAACCAATCAATCTCTCACTAGAGGGATAGGGCACAAAGCCACCACTCTAAAATCAACCTCTACCCAAGAGGGATAACACAAAGTAGGAGAGTTTACAACTTAGTAATCAAAAGACCACAAACCAATTCTTTTCCACAAAAATAATGATCCTATAGAAAGGATAGAATGATAAGCTCAAGTGTGAAAAACAAAGTGTTTTTAACAAAGAAAATCACTTGGGAAAATCTCCAAATAGATATAGTATTTTTAGACCAAAAACAAATTCCCAAAAGACTATTTCTTTGAAATAACAAAACACTTTTAAAACAATGAAAATTGATCTTTTGGCACTAAAAACTCTTTTTAAAAACTTGTAAAAACACTTGGAACTATGAAAATTTTCTCTCTTAAAATTCTGGAGAAAACAGCTCTTCAAATGGTGTTTTTATAGCCATTTGAAAAAAACTAGCCGTTGGCAGCAATTATGGTCAGAATTGACCATCTATTGAATTTTGACCGTTGCCAACCTACGGTCGACCGCCCGGTCGACTATCCTTACCCGAGAGTAAGGATGCTACAGTCAGTCAACCGCACGGTCGACCGGCCAAACGGGCTGGCTGCGTGCACGTTTGTGTGCACGTCCGGTCGACCGATCCGGTCGACCGGCTCCTGGTCCAGTCCACCGATCGGTCGACCGCCAGAGCCTAGCAGACAGGTTTAGGGACTTGAAAAACTTGGTTTTTAATCATCAAATAAATCCCATAAATCCTCTAAAAATCCACAAAAATAGTTTCAGTATAATACTTTGATAAAAAAACATGTGTGAAAAAATTCAACACATATATCAAACAATATGAACCATTTTTGTGACTTAGAAATTTTGCCGAAAATCAAAATCTGTATTTTCCAAAACTTGGATTTTTGAATTGAAAATTCGTTTTGTCCAAAACTCATCCAAATACAAAAACATGATGCGAAACAACATTTAGGCATGTAGTATATGGATATAATCCAATATACATATAAAGATATATATTAACGTTTTTGACACATAAATCCAAAATAAGTTTTTGTTAAAACACCAAAAATTCCAAACTCATAAAATAGACTATCAAACTAAGTTTGTTTAAATAGTTGAAGCATACATGTATATAGAAAAATCTAATATACATTAAATCATGTAAACTTGTTGATTCTATCTATTCATGAAAACCAAGATCGGTTAAACCAAAAATCGAAAACCAAAACATGAAACTTAAAACAAGTGTGTGTGTTGTGAGCTTGAGAATATCACACTATCTAATCTTTAACAAATGGATCTAAACTATAAACTAAACTATGTACCGAGGTCTTCTTATAGAGCGCCGTCTCCAAGTCGACTCGATCCAAACGTGATCCACCGAGCTTGACTCTAACGAGTACTAGGTATGAATATTGACGCTCGGGCTCTTGAATCAATATGTGAAAAGCTCCAAAACACCTTTGTTGAAGCTAATCACTTACTAATATCTTGATTAAGTATCTGAAACTAAACATCACAAGATTATTAGTAAACATAACTATATGAGTTAATCATTATCAAAACTAGAGTGGAAGGCCTCTGGGCCAACAGTATCTACCTCAATTGAGAAAAATCTTTATCTCAGTTGGTGTCTTGAAAGCATTGGGCCTAGATATATCTGGTAGAAACAGTGTTCTCAAGATACTTAGAGGCACGATGGTTGTGATGAAGGGCTTCCGACACAATAACCTCTGTTACTTGAAAGGTAATACCATTCCAGGGCAAGTGGAAACTTCTATTGGTTCAGATGACGATTGTACCCGGTTATAGCACATAAGGCTCGAACATACAGGTGAAAAGTTTTTGCAAGCTCTAGTAAAGCAAGATTTGTTGCAAGGTATCAAGACTAGTAAATTGAAATTTTGTGAGCATTGAGACATCAAAAAGAAGATCAAGGTAAAATTCGACACTGCGATTCATTGTACCGAGAGGATTATTGACTATGTTCACACGGATGTTTGAGGACCTATCAAAATGACATCTATTGGAGATAACCACTATTTTGTGTCTTTTATTGATGACTACATTAGGTGATGTTAGGTATATACCATGAATCGCAAAGAGGAAGTCCTAAAGTTGTTTGTGGAGTGAAAAAGGAATATGAAGAAGAATATAGGAAGAAAAATCAAGGTACTCTTTTCAGACAATGGTGGGGAGTATACTAGTGATCATTTCCTATAGTTATGTTGCGATGAGGGCATAGAAAGATATTTCACAATGAGAAATACCACACAAAATGAGTGACCGAAAGGATGAACAGGACCTTCCTGGAGAAGGTTCGTTGCATGTTATCCAATGTCGGATTATCAAAATCTTTTGGACTGACGCATAGGCGTATGTTTGCCATCTCATTAATAGGTTGCCTTTGTCAACGATAAGAGGTAAAACTCTTTTGAAAGTTTGGTCAGAAAAAGTTGCTCAAGACTATGACTCACTTCGAGTATTTGGTTGTCCTATTATCATGTCAAGAAAGACAAGTTGGGTTCGAGAGTGAGGAAAGGCAAAATTTTGGAATCCAAAGAATAAGAAAATCATACTGAGCAGGGAAGTTACGTTTGACGAGGCTTTAATGGTGAAGACTATTGACTTTCAACAGGGGGAGAGTGAGAAGACCAACAGATATCGTAGTAGGTGGAGGGTAATGTTACTCTAACCATCTCCAGATAGATTAGTATCATTCGAGATCACACCTGAGGTGACACAGGGATCGGTTATGAGTGATGTCCAAGATTTTATTACAGTAGGAAGAACTTAGAGAAATCCACGTAAGCCCAGTTGGCTCACTACAAACATGATTGCGGCTTATGCTCCCCCACCTACATATAGGGAAGCTGAAATCAGTTTGGAGTTCAAGATGTGGAAGGATGTCATGATGGAAGAGATGAACTCTTTTCACAAGAATGACACTTGAGAATTGACTTAATTGTCAAAGGAAAGAAGGATATTGGTTGTAAGTGAGTGTTCGCAAAGAAACAAGGACCTCTAAATTGTGATATTACATGCTACAGGGCCAAATTGGCAGCTAAAACCTACACACAATGAGAAGGCGTTGACTACAACAAGGTATTCTCACATGATGTAAAGCACTCATCAATTTGGATATTGTTGGCACTGGTGGCACAATATGAGTTGGAGCTTGATCAGCTCGATGTAAAGACTATTTTTCTCCTTGATGATCTTGATGAGAAGATTTTTATGTCTCAGCCTACGCGGTTCAAGACTTAAAAAAAGAGAATATAGTATGTAAATTGAAGAAATCATTTTTTAGGCTAAAACAATCGCCAAGACAGTAGTATAAGTGTTTCGACAGCTTAATAAGAGGCAATAGATACACACGAAGTTATTATGACCCATGTGTTTACTACAACAAGTTATAGGTAGAGGTATGTTTGTCTACTGTTATATGTAGGTGATATGCTTATTACTTCTAGAAGTAGATCCACGATTGATAAATTGAAGAAAGATATGTCTTTCAAATTTGAGATGAAGTTTCTTGGTGAAGTGAAGAAGGTGCTAGGCATGAAGATTGAGAGAGACCGAAAAAGTGGCAATGTTTCTTGACACAAAAGGGGTATTTGAAAAAGTTACTGTAGAAGTTCAACATCAATGGTGATATAAAGCCTATAAATACACCATTGGCTTCTCATTTCAAGTTAAAAGTTAGTATGTCTCCTGCAACTATTGAAGAGCATTAGTATATATCCCACGTACCCTATGCTAGCGCAGTTGGTAGTTTAATGTATGCAATGGGGTGTATGAGGCCTGATTTGTCACAAGCTGTCTCACTGGTTAGCACATACATGCACGATCCCATTAGGGGTTACTGGGACGCAATGAAGTAGATTCTATGATACATCAAAAGTAAAATAGATATTGGTTTGGTGTTTAAGAAGGATACTACAGGTGAGCAAGAGTGTATCGGATATGTCGATTCTGATTACGCGAGAGACCTCGACAAGCGTCAGTCTACGATGGGGTATGTATTTACATTATCCCAAGTACTGGTGAGTTGGCGCTCTATTCTACAGTCTATTGTCTCTTTGTCTACTACGGAGGTCGAGTATATGTCCATTATGGAGTTTATGAAGGAGACAATTTGGCTTCAAGCTTTGCTTGACGACTTGGGGACTGAACCAGATCTATTGAAGATTAATTGTGATAGCATGAGTGCTATCTATTTAGTAAAGAATCAAATTTATCATGCAAGGATGAAGCACATCGAGTTAGGTTCTGTTTTGTTTGGAAAATTCTTGATGAGGGTGATATCGAGTTAAAAAAGATTCACACGAAGGAGAAACCTAATGATATACTTATAAAAGTTGTTCTGAGGGTAAAGTCCGCGCATTGCAAGGAGTTACTCCCTATCCTTCAAATTGCTTGAGTTCGGTGGAGCTCGTTTGGATGAACTATGGATGGTTTGATCCCTCGGGAAGGGGGTTAGGCAACCACATTGGTGCAGCTCAGTTGAGTCGATATGGTGCTTTGTTGTGTTCGGCTTAGATCTAAGAAATCTTCACCGAGGTGGAGAATTATAGAAGAGAGTCTAAAATCTTTTTGTTAGAGTTTTTTAACTTATTGGTGATGGCCGAGAGATAAGAACATCAAGGAACATCAGTACGCATGAGCTGCACAACCCAGTCGACTAGCATGTGGATAAGTCAACTACATAGATCACCCAATTTTCTGTTGGGATGATTAGTCGACTATTGTTTTGGTCTGGTTGACTAACGAAGCAAGCCAACTTTCTGTTGGAGAGGATTAGTCCACTACTGAGATTGGACTAGTCGACTAATGGAGCCAGCATGGCACTTTAGAGTTGGATTTTGGATTCGTTTCTGATCTGAATTCAGATCTGTTGGTTTTCTTTTCTTCGTAGGCTCTTTGGCTATATATTGAGGGATATTGTTCCCATACTTTATAACCTGAATTGATTAATTTGAAAAAGATATATCTCACTTTCTGTCCCAAGAACGTAAGCAATTGCCTAATCTCGTTAAATATGTGTTTCTCACTTTCTTTCGTATTTATTTGTTCCTGTCGTGTTTGTGATTGTTCTGCAGAATACTCTGCCGTTTGCATGTAGACCTTCGGCGGGTCCCAAACAATATCAAGATCTATCAAACATGATCCTTTTTAAGATCATTCTTTTAAAGAGTCCACTTTATTAAAGCAATTTGTACTTTTTTTGTGTTTCTGGGGCGCCATTGCGCGCTTGCTAAAGCTCCCTCTTTTTTATTTGCTCACCTTTTATCTTCTCTTACAATAAATACAATAAAGTAAACAAAAAGCGTCGCATGTTCTGCCTGACGATAATAACGAATAATCACAATGATTCACCCACAGGTGCAATTTTCAAGAGGGCAATTTTTTTATTAAATTCTTTTATCAAATTTAATTTCAAAAACAAACCTCTCTCAAATTATTTCTAAAAACTAGCTTCTAACAAGCCAGCTCGACAGCACGTAGGCGTTCGGTCATTTCACCCCACCAGCGTGGTGGGTTCTTGGCGCGGTCGACTATGATTTTTTGGTCTGGGGTTGGCCACCCTGACCAAGACATTTTAATTTTTGAGCTTTAAATTTGGTTCGGGGTTTGCAACCCTAGATCAAGAGTGAATCGGCTTTATTCTTGGTTTAGAGTTGGTAACCCCGAACCAAGCATTGAAAGCTAATTTGAGCTTGCCAACTTCAAACCAAGCATCGAAAACTAATTTGAGCTTCATGCTTCGCCCGAGGTTGTTATCCACGGATCAGGAATTGAAACTAAAATTTTACCTTCAAACTTTGTCCGGGGTTGCCAACCCCTCATCTGAAAAGAAGCACTTTTAAATATAATACATAAAATTGTATATTCATGTTTAATAAAAATTATCAGATGGTATTTCAAAGTCATATTACAACTATATAACTCAGAATATCACAAATTACACCAAATTAACTCAATAACATATATCACAAGTCCACAATATAACAATATCACAAACCCATTCCCTAAGCATCACTAAAATCTCCAAATGATACTACAAACCATATCATAGCTATAAAATTCATACCAAACTACCAAATAGTTCACCAATACACATCACACCTCCATATTATCTTAATATCCAACAATATCAGTTGTATCACAATATCATAATGTCAACTGTCATATTTCAATATTACAAGTCATATAAAATCAATAACATAACAAGTCAATCTCATACAAACAAGCTAATGCACATGAAACTTAACCACGCCTCAGCCTCATCCTCGCCCAAGTGCAAGGGCAAACTGAAAATATGGTTGTCTAGGCTATTGAGATGGTCCGGCCTCATCATTAGCTCTTCAATGTTGTGGATATCTCTAATAAGTGGTTAAGATGGTCCAGGCTCGTAATATCCATGGTCTTTATCATCATCTCAATATCGTGTACTGATTGGTCACTGATATTGCATATTCATTGTCACATCCCATATTTTGTCTTAATAAACTCTACTATTTACTCATGTTTATTGTTTAAATATGTGCAGGCCTTTACTAAAGAAAATGAAAAAGAAACGAGCCCAAAAGCCCATTTAAATTCTAATTAAAATGAGTTTAAATTAAAATTAAGAATTGTGACAAATATTCAGGAGATTTGTTGAAGATCAGAGCAAATCAAAAGATCACACCAAATTGAAACCAGTTGAAATTTAGATTTTTATGAATCCATTGGTTAGCTAAACATCCACGAAGGTATCATCAAATCTAGAGACAAAACTAAAAAACTAATTGGATAAAAGGAGAAAACAGAAGACTTGACGCTGCGCTCCCTGGATGTGGCCACCTGGCCATATTCAGACCGCAGAAATGCAGCCATAGCCGCATTTTTTGTGGCTTTGTTAGAGGGTTAGGGAGAACATTTGCTCTCCCTATCTTCTCACACTCTCCCCTCTTCCATTTTGCCTATAAAAGCTGAGATTTCTGACGGCAATGGGCACGACTGAGTAGAGATAAATTTTAGGCTAGTTTTTATTCTACTTTAGTCTAGGGTTTTTTTAATATAATTTTTAAACTTTATTTATGTAACTTAAAGGAGAGAAGAGTTTCATGAGAGAATGAGAGTGAAGACTGTACTGAAAGTGACACCAGTGTAAGTATTCTTTTTTCTTTCATTATTACTTGATTTAATCGAAAGTTATATTTTGTTTATTTTTTATATTTTTCCTCTTCTTCTACTTTCTTCTTTTGGTTTTGATGATAATCCAAGTGAGTCTAATAGTATTGAAATTGCCTTGCCTTTGCGAGTGCCACCGATAGATCATGACGGTGGATTCCTCCCATATATTCATATAATTTCATGCTTGCTCGATGAAGCCTTGATGATGTAATGTGGATAGGGACTGGATTAGATCTTATGGGTTATACGTTGATCGCTTCCGAATCAAGGTAGACGTGCCAACGATCCAAAGTAAGTCATCGGCCAAAAGAAATAAGTAAGTATTTTTATTCTTCTTTTTTCTTTTAATTACTTAGTTTAGAACACTTTGAAAAGCAATCTATTCTTTCTTTACTCTTTTTATTTCTTTATTTAACTTAGTTTTTCTTTTTCACAACTATCATCTTCTCCAATCTTCCATTCTTTCCAACTGAACATAGATTTCATTTCTCTTTTCTTTTCAAAAACAAAAAAGATCTTTTAACCAGTTTTTGTAAACTTGAAAAGAACTTATCAACACGCTTCCATCGCGAGTCTCTCCTTATAGATCACGACCCGCATAACCACTTGCTATAGTGGTAGAATTGGGAACCTTACAATCTATTTTTAAATTCTGTTTTTTCTCTGCACAGATTTATCTCGATCAAGTTTTGGCGCCGTTGCCGGAGAGGGACGGTAAATAATTCTTTTTAAGTTGTTAACGGTTAAGTCTTCTTCACTGTTTTGTGTGCAAGGGATGATTTAACGGAAATGAGAGTTGCAAACACATATAAGTGACTTTGGGACTCTGCATGACTAGGTTTCTGCGTCAAGTTGAGTGGACTACTCACCCATCTTTCTTGCAGGGTAGATGAATCGCAAAGTTTAGATTTCTGCTACAGTTAGTTTTCTTATTTAGCTTATTGTATACACCTTTTAACCTCAATAGTAAACAATGTTTGTTAAATACTAAAACAATCTTTAGACTTTGCATTCTAGGGCACGTATCTAATTACGTTTATATTTACATTATTGTTGAAGAATACTGGAGCAAAAGTATGTGTGCATAGCATGTAGTAAAGGAACACTTTTAAATTATTTATATTGCTTTAGTGTTGCTTTTCATATACATGTACATGTTGCACTAAAACGATTAAGGCATACCTTAAACAAAATAAGATGGGAAAGTCATTACCCTTCCTTAACCCACAAACCATCTCCTCACTCACTAACCAAGCCTAATTAAAATTGAGTAGACGTTGGCCCTAGGGGCATCTCGCACTCACATAGGAGACTGGTCTAAAGGGAAAGTCATTAGACTTTGACTCTTATCAAATCGGTGTCAAAGGTTGGGGATTGAGAGGCGAAATCTCGAAGAACAGTTGTTTGACATAACTAAGCCCGTTTCTTAGGCACAGATACCTCCCACTGATCTTGCCCTTATTGACCGATTAACTTGTGGTCAATTGTTGCAATATACCTCCCGTGGATAGTCTAACCAGTTAGGAGTCGTCTAGGTCTAAGGTCTACCCTAACTTAGGCTAAATTTTTTCTTTTTGTTTGTTTATTTGTTTGTTTGTTTTTAATTTTTGTTACAATTACAATTATTCTAATGTATATAGTGATCCATACTTCACCCCGACCTCTTTTAACTCGGATATTATAACCCGGTATTTCATAAATTTAACAAACCAAGTATGTCGAATTGGTCTTATCTGAATCTATATATGCCCCGTCCTAATATTATGAACAAGACTGGAACAGTCATCTCAACTCTTCACAGAGTCAGTGGGGATGCAACTCATAGAATAAAAATCCGATTTGACTAAAAGAATAGAAGTCTTGATTGAGTCACAAAACCAATTTCAAGACATGATGGACTCACAATCCCATAAAAATTTCTAAATCCAAGATCCCTACTCTATGTTCCAAGTCCCACAACATGAAGAAGAATCTACTGACTTAGGATAGAGTATGGAATTGATCACACACATGTGTTGCATGTTTTCATATCATGTGTTACATTTTTGTATTTTTATTTAAAGAAAACTCTGCTATTAATATATTTTAATGTCCAGTGACGTGCAGAGTAATTAAGGAAGAAAAGAGAGAATGACAGATTTATCCAATTAAATTCAGAAGTTCAAAAGAAAGGGGATCAATTAAATATAGATTTTGTAGAAGATATCTTATCTCTTTTTTTTAAGGTTTAGGATCGTTGTTATATAACTTATGAGAAGTTGTATCTGAGTTCTTAATTTGTAGTTCAGTTTAGAAATAAAGTGAGAGAGAGAGAGAGCAAGTGATTGTAATCTGAAATTGAAGTTACATTAATAAAAATTTGACGAGCTTCTTTTCTTCTCCAACTCACGGGTATGTTGCATTTCAATTCAATGTTTTCTTTTTAGTAATGAGTAGCTAAATCTCCTCTTTCTGGGCTCATTGATTTTTCCTCTCTGGTATTGATTCTTGATCGATATTAATCAAAAAGACCCAACCGAATCATTTGAAGGCCTTAAACTAAGTCTTGCTTATTGCGAGTGTTCTTGAATTCTTGAAGGCACATGAGGATGGGATTGCATTTTGGACTTAATCCAGAAATTAATCATTAAAAAAATTGTTTTTATTCATGCTTGCTTTTTGCTTTGATGGTTTAACATTCAACTCAAAGAAAAGTTTTAAAACTAAAGTTCAATTTTTAAAATAAACCATCTTGTGTGTTTTGCTTGATCTCTTTTAAATACAAGACTAAACCTTTTACTTATGATCTTTTGAGGCACTTGAACTTTCAAGAGAAGAATTTAGAGTTGGGTAAAGATTAGTAAGCTAGTATCTCTCTTTATTAAATATAAACAAACACACATCTTCAAGCTTCTTAAAAAATATTTTTCCAAAACCTATTATAATCTTCATTTTTTCTTTAAATCACTTCTCTACTCTCCATCTTCTTTTTATCAAAAAAAATATAAACACTAAAACTTATTTTTCTCAAACTACCAAAAAGCTTGCATCGCATCTCTCCTCGTGGACACGACCCGTTGGTCCTAAACTACACGGTATTTCTCTTAAATTTCTCAATCAATTTTTGGTACCATTGCAGGGGAATAATATTCTTGTGTTTGAACAAGTTTAGTGTTTTATTTTAGGGTTAAAGAAATCAGGTTGAGTATTCAACCTTTGCAGAAGAAGCCTTGTGACCTTGTGCCCCTACTCTAGAAAGTAGGAAACAAGATTTCAAGAGTTTGCAGTAAAAACATAATTTATTGTGGGACTACTAAAAACTTTTTCTTACAGGACATATTGCTCTGCAAAATAAGCTTTCTTTATTGCTAGTTTTTTATACTTGATTATCTTACAACCCTATTTTTAATCCAAAAGTAATCTGATTGATTGCTAATTGCTTAAAAATGTTTTGACTTGCATTATAGGCATTTATCTAATCACGTTTGTTTTTCAATTACTGTTGAAGAAAGCTGGAGACAAGGTATGTTTGCATAGCATCTGTAACGCCCCCCGATCCTGCGGGTACGGAGACGTTACTGCAACGTATATACGCAGGTCAGAAATACCCTCACATATATACGCTAAGTATCAGTACAGGCAAGAATCAGAGTACGGAAGCAAGTGGTGCATTATACATTCCAACACATGAGTACAGTTACAAAGTTATCACCAGAAGTGATCCAATATTACATGAATATTACATCACTGATATGCGCAATTGCGAGATTACAAGGAGATATACAAGTATGAATAGTACAAAGATAGGCTCAGAGTCATAACAGGAAAACTCTAGAGCCGAACAAGGGGGCCTGGAAGAATAGAGCTCTGAACGGTCTGCTGGAGATCCACGCTACCGCTGTGCCACTCTGATCATCAACTGAGAGAATCCACACGCTCCAACCTCCATGACCTGGACATGAGGATCCAGGGGAGTCAGATGAAACTCCCCAGGCGAGTGGTGATGCAAAAGCCAGGTGGCGAGCAAGGGTAAGTACATGTATAGCGATAAAACCGAGGATGAGCAAATCTGATTGTATGGTTTCGGGTCACGGCTCCATGAGATTAGTACTTCGAAGGAATAATCCAAACAAGGAAACCCTCATCTATATACCCTTATCTCATGTCACCATAATCTAAGCACATACAACCCGACTGTACTCAGGGCATGATAAGATAATGAGCAAGAGACAGTGGATACAAGAGATAAAGCAAAGTATGAGCAGTTAATACGATAATACTCTTAAAGCCGAATATCCGAAGTAAAATCCAGGACAAGCAAATATGGTAAGGCATATCACAGATTCATAGCCGTTTAAGTTGCAGGCTTTAGTATGCGTCCCATTCCACATACCTCTACTTACAACTTAAAGAGCCGGTTATTATCTTGATACTTATTATTACTCGTCTTACCCTGATATCTAGCTATGTGAACTAGCGTCCAGCACACATAGGTCCATATCCGAGTAAGGCAAGGTTGTTATTGGAAATCAGCGAGGGTATCAACGAACTATGTTTACAGTGGGTCCCGTACATACCCGGGACCACGGCCCAGGATTGTTCCGTTGCTTGGTGGACGGAACCAGCCGCAAGGCTAACAGGAGGGACTTATGTATGTCCTTATCATGATGGTACCAGGAAGGAGGGAGCCAGCACTCCCCTCGGTCGCCTGGAGGCCCACAGGTCAGACCGGAAGTTTTAGTTGCACAACATGCCTAATACCACTGTAAATACGAACACATGTTGATAGCCGCATGTTTCCCCCGACCCGATGCAAGTTGTTCCTTTTATGATTTATTAGATGATTATCAGATTCCGGGAATGAGCAAGAACAAGTCAGGAATGTCATGAATACAGGTATATCAGGAGTACTGGTTCGTACTATAAGGTATCACATGTGTATCAGGAGTACAGTTTGTACTATCAAGATGTCAGGTCATCATTCCGTTATCGTGATAATCATGAGAGTCAAGTATATCATGCCGGGTGTTAAGTGATGGCATGACAGGAGGATGTATTTGCCAGGTGACCAATCATGTCAAGAGATTGATATTAGTCCGGTGGCAAGTCACGACATAACAAGGGGTCTTGCCAAGTAGTAGCATGTCAGGTGCTAGATGGTAACAAATCAGTTGCCAGGTGATATACATGTGTTAAATAGTAGCATGAAAATGACAAGTAGTATAAACAGGTGACAGGCATTAGCATGTAGATGGTAAGTATCAAGCAAAAGCATATCAAGTTTGTTAAGTAACAGAATAATAGTTGAACACAATCAAAGAAGGTGTTAGTTCCAAACAGCATAAATCATGAAGAATACAAGTCGACCGATGAAAATAGGAAAGTCCAAAGGAAGCGAGAACACTCGCCTAACTCTTCAGAAAAATATAGTGAAATCCTAGATCTCCGGAATCCAGGAAATCAACGCGTAAATGCGTTAAAGAGAGTGATAGGTAGAGAGGAGAAATTCAAGAGAGAGAAAGAGAATGAGAGAGAGGAGAGAGAAAGTAAGAGCTAGAGAGAGAAATCCATGGAGAGAGAAAGTGAATGTACAGGGAGAGAGAGATAGCTAGAGAGAGGGTATACAGAGGGACGCGAGTTTTTGAGAGTGAGACGCGGGAGTTGCGTCGCAGGAATAGCCGGCGCGGGTATCACAAACGCGGGAGTCGCGTCGCGAAGGTACCACAAACGCGGGGTTCGAGACCCGTGTTCAAATCAGGACGCGGGGAGAACGCGGACGCGGATGTGGGTTCCGCGTTGCGTTAACACAAGAAGAACATGGACGCGGGCATGGGATCCGCGTTAGGAAACAAACAGAGAGGAGGGAAGGTGATATTTGTCAAGTGACAAGTCAGGTAATAACAATGTATGATGCAAGTCTCGAGGATAAGGTCCATATTCAAGGAAGTGATTAACCACAGCAGACAGCCAAGGTTAGTCGACTAGGGAAACTAAGTAGTCGACTTAGAGAAGAAGTTAGTCGACTATAGAGGAGGATCAAGTCGACTAATAGGGCCGCGTCTCAGAGAGCCGCGTCCCAGAAAGAAAGTTAGTCGACTAGGGCAAATGGGTTAGTCGACTAATCAAGGTCGCGTTTCAGAAAGCCGCGTCTCAGAAAAAGGTTAGTCGACTAAGGGAAACATGTAGTCGACTAACAGAGTCGCGTCACAAGAAACAAAGCTGCGTTTCAAAGGGGTTAGTCGACTTGGAGATGGTTCAAGCCGACTAATAAAGTGCAACAGAGAACAGAGTTAGCTTTTGTGGTTGCCGGTCATTTGATATATGAATTCAAGTATAAAACAAGTTATCCAAGTCTTTGACGAGGGAAATCACTCGCCGATGATGGAGAGCACGGCCCCCAATCCAAAGGAGGTGGCCGACCATCAAAGAGAAGGAGAGAGGTTGAAGGTGCAAGTCTAGTTCAAGTTGTCAAAATGGGATTTTGCAAACGGTGTTACGGGGAGCGACGAATTGGCTTAAATGAAAGAGCTCGCCGAGGAGGTGAAGATGGTAGGCTTGGTGGAGGCTACGGTGGTGCAGGTGGTGGTGGAGATGGTGGTGAAGTTTTGGTGGAGAAGATGGGTTCTTTTGATGTCTCTTGGTGGAAAGGGGTTGAAGAAGGTAGTGTTTTGGTTATTGTCGTTGTTGGAATGGTGAAGTAGGTGGAGGGGAGAAGTATGGTGGAAGTTGGGGTGAAAATGGTGGAGAAATGATGGAGAAATGGGTGGCCATGGGAGTAAGGGCTGCCATCTTCGTTCTCAGCAAGCTTGCTGGAAACAAGGGAGGAGGAGAAGAATAAATGAATGCAAGAGAGAGAAGGAAAGTGGGGTATATATAAAGGTAAAGGAAAACATTATAATAATGTTGCACTTTCAAATCAAAAGGACACACAAGAAGGACTTGCGTTTCCCTCTCCAAAACGCAGCCCTTAGACATGCGTTTAGGCCAAAATGAGCCAAACGCGGAATTTAAAGCCGCGTCCGGGGAGGATGCAAATGGCTGTGTTTCAATGAAAGGACAAAAGTCATGATGACTTGATTGGGATTGATTGGCAGTGCATTAAATGCAGCATGGAGAGGATCTCCGCATTAAATGCAAAATCCCAGGAGTGAAGCTCGCGTTTGGCGAGGAGAGAGAAAAAGTGGAAAAATATCTGGACACTATTCCGGTATCTGGGAAAACACCGAAAACTCCGGAAAAGTCCCAAAAATAAAGTAACTTGAAAAGCTTCCCAAAAATTCTCAAAAATAATAAATATTATAAAAAGATTTTTGGTGAAATTGGTTTTCAGGAATTCAATCTCATTTTCAAAAATAAAAATCCTGAAGTCAATGGTCAATACCGGTCTACACCGGGTCGGCCAGATTTTGATAAAATCTGAAAAATCTCAGAAAATGTCTGAAAGAAGAAAATATAATTCTAAGAAGTAATATGAAAGCGGAATCTAGAAATTTGATTCCAATTGTAAATTAAAATTCCTTGAATCAACCAGTGATACTGGCCGACACCCAATCTAGTGAAATTTTAATAAATTTAGAAAATTCTTAGAAAAAGTATTTAGATAGAAAATGTGATTTTAAGAAGTTACTAGAAAGCCGTTTCTTGAAATTCAACTCCGTTTGTAAATTAAAAATCCGAGAATCGATCAGTGGTATCGGTTGATACCGGTTTTGAAGAATTTCAACTTAATTCAGGAAAATCCCAGAAAATCATAGAAAATCTAAATATAAAAAAACGATGTTTAAAACTAAAATCGGTCAAATCGGAATAACAAAAAGATCAAATCGAGAAATTTACTAGGATCGGATTCCCGGTACAGACTAGGGCTGACTCCGAGTCCACGAATCCAGATCCAAGGCAAAACGATCATGCGAACAATTCATAATACAAAACAAATACAGGAAGTAAATCAAAAATACGATCAGAAAATACGAATACGCAACTAAGTACGTATTCCGGGAACGGGGTGTTACACTCCATCCACCTTACAAAAAATTACGTCCTCGCAATTTCGATAAGGGGTGAAATGAACACAAAAGATAGGAATGAGGATTATGCCAATCAAGATATGAATAACTATGAGCCGTTCTCCCAGATCGACTGAACGGCTAACTCAAGACTGAGGCATCTCTGCACTTCTGCCGTATACATCCCTGATGGTGCCATAATAATGCTGATCTGATGTCTGCTTATAAAACAACGCTGTCAGAACTTCAAAAGACTACCCCATTCTGAATGATATAAGGTGAGCTGGCTTAGTAAGATAATCAATAATACTTCGATCAGACTGTGAGCCAAAGATGATGAAATCCATAGTGTTGAAGTCCATAATATAATATAAAACCCTGCATGGTAAGATGTTATCCTTTTGCAGTAGAATCACTGACGGGCTGCATACTGGGCTTTGCTAACTCTGAAAGACGTAGCCAAGAATATTAAATAACTGTGAAGAATTCGGAATACTGGCTTATGAATGATAATCCGACTGCAGGTGGAACATGTAGAAGATAATCTGAGTCCTGTAAGATTGGTGGAATGGATCATTGACAAGGGTCATGGAGATAGCTCAGATATAGTGATGAAACTCTGTTCAACAGGTCCATGAAAGCACGCTGGGCAGAAGAAATCCTAGGAATGGCTAGAGTGCTAAACACTGAAGGGACTAGCCACGAATGAAACCAAGCCTAGATGAGGTCATCGCGTAACACAGCTCAGGTGTTAAGCATTAGGGTGCGGCGAAGCTAACGCTCTGCGAGGCTCGCATATGGCGAAGCTCACGCGGCGAAGCCAGCGCGTAACACAACACTAAATGCTAAGCACCAGGGTGCAGCGAAACTCACACCTGGTTAGGTTCACGGATGACTAGAACACGACCCTCGCTTAGCGAGGCTAGCGGAGCCTTTGGTCCACCAAATCAATAAAAACTGCCAGGAGTTATTGGCTCTGAGAACACGATCAAGAAATTATAATAATCGAAGCGTGTCCCGAATACTGTCTTCTAAATAATATCCTGACTGCAAATCAGCTCTGAGAATGCCCGAGTTCCCTGAACATAGTTGAAGAAATCATGATCGCTATTGAGGGTAATAGAAATGAAAAATATCATAATTCTGTTTGCTAGAAGTCCTTATTCTGAAACACTGATCTGTACTGGCACTCCTCGTGTAATGATATAGTCTAACTGATTATATAAGTGATAGCTACTCCGCTAGATGTACTGGTCTCCGTGATGTATCCATAAATATAAGAATATAACGCGGGGTCGAAGATCTGTCTAATATAAGACATGTGATATACCAGAGTCAAGGAATGCCAGAACATAATGAGAACGAACCATATCTGTCCTGCTGTTACCTCACTAGTCAACACATATCTTAAGTTGGCATAAAGATCATAAAAATCAGAATAGCAAAAATAAAAGAAGTAGGAATCATGAAATAGGGAGAGAGATAGGACGGACTAGGATTGATGGTGATAGTGCAATGAGGAGGATATGATATAGAGAATTTACCAACTCCCGGACATGCAAAAAAAATGGGGATAAATAGTTACGGTCAGTACTGGGTTCCCCCTTCAGATATTAAGCATCCCTTCCTGTTCTCACCCCATCATATAGAACATCCGGACTTCCTCTTTCGTCAAATTATATGTTTGCCTCCTTCTACCAGGTGCCCTAGCTCTTGGTCTCCTTTGTGTATGACTCCACGCTTGATGCTGGGGATGAAGCAAGGTCATTCTGCTAGTAGGTCCTAGATTCCCTCACAACGGTGATACTAGATGAGTTGATCTGATCGGTGCGATGTTCTCTGTCTCCTTGAGCAGGCAATCACTTTTCAACTAATCCCCGAACCCGTATATGTCGTAGTTCATAATCTTTCTGGTGGTTATGTTAAAGGTGCCCGGCTCCAGACAATATCCACCGGTCATATGTTGAGGGCAGGGTTGGAGGGATGGCTTAGCTAGTAGGGCATCCAGAGGCCTGTCTGAGCCTTCAACTTCCATCAATTAAGAGGGTCTCTTCACCAACTTCATCTGCAACTCACCCTAATCTTCCTTCTCTGGGTCCATTCCACTTCCCGGATGATGACAAAAGAACTTGAGTATACTCCTTAGGCTGCTTGGGAATAAGAGACATCTTGATCCTCATCTTCATCCCTCACTAAGATATTGCTTGATCGGTTTTCCTTGTCGGCCACCAGGTAAAACACTAACCGACTATGTCTTAGGAATTTTGCAGTGTACTTACTTACAATTCAATCTCCTTACCGCAATTTTTTTTCCTGAGCTATTATAGAGGAGAATCTTCTTATAGAAATCCTTAAAGAACTAGTCTCAAGTGATGGGCTTTTCCAGTCTTGTTGCTTCTACCAACCACCACGCCCTGGCCATATCTTCTAATTGAATCTTGATCATTTTCACCTAGTTCTCGTCAGGGACCCAAGTTGACTTAGAAGATCCATCTTGTTTACTGACCACTGCTATACACTGGCTCCTCCATGCTTGAAAAGATTACCGGTTAGCATTCCTGAAATCCAACATGTTACCTGGCTTCTGTTCCCGGAGTGCAACCAATAATCCTTGGTGCGGGACCTTCGTCTATACTTGTTAGTTTATCATCATACTTTTGTAGAAATCGTCTCCATTCAACACTTCCTCCATTAGAGCCATTCTAAGAAGAACCAAAACTGTTAAGAATTCCCCATCTTTTCATGTCCGAGTTGGTCCAAGAATGACAAGAAACTGAAGTATGAAAGGATGGGAGAACTTCAGAATTCAAGGATAAGATTATCAAGAGAGAATGGATAACTTTGTACTTATAGTTGGATTGTATAACCAAGACTCATGCATTTCAGTTGCAAATTACTTTACCATTAATTTGCCGACTGGTTGTACTGAGGATGTGAGAGCCTAGGCTCTGATACCACCCTGTAACGCCCCCCGATCCTGCGGGTACGGAGACGTTACTGCAACGTATATACGCAGGTCAAAAATACCCTCACATATATACGCTAAGCATCAGTACAGGCAAGAATCAGAGTACGGAAGCAAGTGGTGCATTATACATTCCAACACATGAGTACAGTTACAAAGTTATCACCAGAAGTGATCCAATATTACATGAATATTACATCACTGATATGGCAATTGCGAGATTACAAGGAGATATACAAGTATGAATAGTACAAAGACAGGCTCAGAGTCATAACAGGAAAACTCTAGAGCCGAACAAGGGGGACTGGAAGAATAGAGCTCTGAACGGTCTGCTGGAGATCCACGCTACCGCTGCGCCACTCTGATCAGCAACTGGGAGAATCCACACGCTCCAAGCTCCATGACCTGGACATGAGGATCCAGGGGAGTCAGATGAAACTCCCCAGGCGAGTGGTGATGCAAAAGCCAGGTGGCGAGCAAGGGTAAGTACATGTATAGCGATAAAATCGAGGATGAGCAAATCTGATTGTATGGTTTCGGGTCACGGCTCCATGAGATTAGTACTTCGAAGGAATAATCCAAACAAGAAAACCCTCATCTATATACCCTTATCTCATGTCACCATAATCTAAGCACATACAACCCGACTGTACTCAGGGCATGATAAGATAATGAGCAGGAGACAGTGGATACAAGAGATAAAGCAAAGTATGAGCAGTTAATACGATAATACTCTTAAAGCCGAATATCTGAAGTAAAATCCAGGACAAGCAAATATGGTAAGGCATATCACAGATTCATAGCCGTTTAAGTTGCAGGCTTTAGTATGCGTCCCATTCCACATACCTCTACTTACAACTTAAAGAGCCGGTTATTATCTTGATACTTATTATTACTCGTCTTACCCTGATATCTAGCTATGTGAACTAGCGTCCCAGCACACATAGGTCCATATCCGAGTAAGGCAAGGTTGTTATTGGAAATCAGCGGGGGTATCAACGAACTATGTTTACAGTGGGTCCCGTACATACCCGGGACCACGGCCCAGGATTGTTCCGTTGCTTGGTGGACGGAACCAGCCGCAAGGCTAACAGGAGGGACTTATGTATGCCCTTATCATGATGGTACCAGGAAGGAGGGAGCCAGCACTCCCCTCGGTCGCCTGGAGGCCCACAGGTCAGACCGGAAGTTTTAGTTGCACAACATGCCTAATACCACTGTAAACACGAACACATGTTGATAGCCACATGTTTCCCCCGACCCGATGCAAGTTGTTTCTTTTATGATTTATTAGATGATTATCAGATTCCGGGAATGAGCAAGAACAAGTCAGGAATGTCATGAATACAAGTATATCAGGAGTACTGGTTCGTACTATAAGGTATCACATGTGTATCAGGAGTACAGTTTGTACTATCAAGATGTCAGGTCATCATTCCCGTTATCGTGATAATCATGAGAGTCAAGTATATCATGCCGGGTGTTAAGTGATGGCATGACAGGAGGATGATATTTGCCAGGTGACCAATCATGTCAAGAGATTGATATTAGTCCGGTGGCAAGTCACGACATAACAAGGGGTCTTGCCAAGTAGTAGCATGTCAGGTGCTAGATGGTAACAAATCAGTTGCCAGGTGATATACATGTGTTAAATAGTAGCATGAAAATGACAAGTAGTATAAACAGGTGACAGGCATTAGCATGTAGATGGTAAGTATCAAGCAAAAGCATATCAAGTTTGTTAAGTAACAGAATAATAGTTGAACACAATCAAAGAAGGTGTTAGTTCCAAACAGCATAAATCATGAAGAATACAAGTCGACCGATGAAAATAGGAAAGTCCAAAGGAAGCGAGAACACTCGCCTAACTCTTCAGAAAAATATAGTGAAATCCTCGATCTCCGGAATCCAGGAAATCAACGCATAAACGCGTTAAAGAGAGTATAGGTAGAGAGGAGAAATTCAAGAGAGAGAAAGAGAATGAGAGAGAGGAGAGAGAAAGTAAGAGCTAGAGAGAGAAATCCATGGAGAGAGAAAGTGAATGTACAGGGAGAGAGAGATAGCTAGAGAGAGGGTATACAGAGGGACGCGAGTTTTTGAGAGTGAGACGCGGGAGTTGCATCGCAGGAATAGCCGGCGCGGGTATCACAAACGCGGGAGTCGCGTCGCGAAGGTACCACAAACGCGGGGTTCGAGACCCGTGTTCAAATCAGGACGCGGGGAGAACGCGGACGCGGATGTGTTTCCGCGTTGCGTTAACACAAGAAGAACATGGACGCGGGCATGGGATCCGCGTTAGGAAACAAACAGAGAGGAGGGAAGGTGATATTTGTCAAGTGACAAGTCAGGTAATAACAATGTATGATGCAAGTCTCGAGGATAAGGTCCATATTCAAGGAAGTGATTAACCACAGCAGACAGCCAAGGTTAGTCGACTAGGGAAATTAAGTAGTCGACTTAGAGAAGAAGTTAGTCGACTATAGAGGAGGATCAAGTCGACTAATAGGGCCGCGTCTCAGAGAGCCGCGTCCCAGAAAGAAAGTTAGTCGACTAGGGCAAATGGGTTAGTCGACTAATCAAGGTCGCGTTTCAGAAAGCCGCGTCTCAGAAAAAAGGTTAGTCGACTAAGGGAAACATGTAGTCGACTAACAGAGTCGCGTCACAAGAAACAAAGCTGCGTTTCAAAGGGGTTAGTCGACTTGGAGATGGTTCAAGCCGACTAATAAAGTGCAACAGAGAACAGAGTTAGCTTTTGTGGTTGCCGGTCATTTGATATATGAATTCAAGTATAAAACAAGTTATCCAAGTCTTTGACGAGGGAAATCACTCGCCGATGATGGAGAGCACGGCCCCCAATCCAAAGGAGGTGGCCGACCATCAAAGAGAAGGAGAGAGGTTGAAGGTGCAAGTCTAGTTCAAGTTGCCAAAATGGGATTTTGCAAACGGTGTTACAGGGAGCGACGAATTGGCTTGAATGAAAGAGCTCGCCGAGGAGGTGAAGATGGTAGGCTTGGTGGAGGCTACGGTGGTGCAGGTGGTGGTGGAGATGGTGGAGAAGTTTTGGTGGAGAAGATGGGTTCTTTTGATGTCTCTTGGTGGAAAGGGGTTGAAGAAGGTAGTGTTTTGGTTATTGTCGTTGTTGGAATGGTGAAGTAGGTGGAGGGGAGAAGTATGGTGGAAGTTGGGGTGAAAATGGTGGAGAAATGATGGAGAAATGGGTGGCCATGGGAGTAAGGGCTGCCATCTTCGTTCTCAGCAAGCTTGCTGGAAACAAGGGAGGAGGAGAAGAATAAATGAATGCAAGAGAGAGAAGGAAAGTGGGGTATATATAAAGGTAAAGGAAAACATTATAATAATGTTGCACTTTCAAATCAAAAGGACACACAAGAAGGACTTGCGTTTCCCTCTCCAAAACGCAGCCCTTAGACATGCGTTTAGGCCAAAATGAGCCAAACGCGGAATTTAAAGCCGCGTCCGGGGAGGATGCAAAAGGCTGCGTTTCAACGAAAGGACAAAAGTCATGATGACTTGATTGGGATTGATTGGCAGTGCATTAAATGCAGCATGGAGAGGATCTCCGCATTAAATGCAAAATCCCAGGAGTGAAGCTCGCGTTTGGTGAGGAGAGAGAAAAAGTGGGAAAATATCTGGACACTATTCCGGTATCTGGGAAAACACCGAAAACTCCGGAAAAGTCCCAAAAATAAAGTAACTTGAAAAGCTTCCCAAAAATTCTCAAAAATAATAAATATTATAAAAAGATTTTTGGTGAAATTGGTTTCAGGAATTCAATCTCATTTTCAAAAATAAAAATCCTGAAGTCAATGGTCAATACCGGTCTACACCGGGTCGGCCAGATTTTGATAAAATCTGAAAAATCCCAGAAAATGTCTGAAAGAAGAAAATATAATTCTAAGAAGTAATATGAAAGCGGAATTTAGAAATTTGATTCCAATTGTAAATTAAAATTCCTGGAATCAACCAGTGATACTGGCTGACACCCAATCTAGTGAAATTTTAATAAATTTAGAAAATTCTTAGAAAAAGTATTTAGATAGAAAATGTGATTTTAAGAAGTTACTGGAAAGCCGTTTCTTGAAATTCAACTCCGTTTGTAAATTAAAAATCCGAGAATCGATCAGTGGTATCGGTCGATACCGGTTTTGAAGAATTTCAACTTAATTCAGGAAAATCCCAGAAAATCATAGAAAATCTAAAATATAAAAAAAACGATGTTTAAAACTAAAATCGGTCAAATCAGAATAACAAAAAGATCAAATCGAGAAATTTACTAGGATCGGGTTCCCGGTTCAGACTAGGGCTGACTCCGAGTTCACGAATCCAGATCCAAGGCAAAACGATCATGCGAACAATTCATAATACAAAATAAATACAGGAAGTAAATCAAAAATACGATCAGAAAATTCGAATACGCAACTAAGTACGTATTCGGGAACGGGGTATTACAGCATCTAGCATAGGAACATTCTTGAGTAATTTACTTGCTTTTTGATTGTTACTTGCTTTATACTTGCACAATCAATCTTAAGGGCAAAACGTAACACAAGATAAGGTGGAAAAGTTATTACCTTTCCTAAGCCCATAAACCATCTTCCAGCACTCACCAACCTAAGCCTAATTTAAAATCTTATAGATGTTGACCTTAAGAATATCTCAAACTCATTAGGAGATAATCCTAGGGAGGAAGGTGTTAGAATTTGACTCCTACCAAATCAGTGTCAAAGGACAGGGATTAAGGGGCGAAACCCGAAGGCTAGTGGTTTGGCTTAATTAGGTCCGTCGCTTTTGCGCGGATACCTCCCACCAATCTTTCCCTGATCTGGCTGATTAGCTTATGGTCAGAGTCTACATTATACCTCCAATGGATAATCAACCAGTTAGGAGTTGTCAAGGTCAAGGTTTACCTTACAAGACTTGGTTACTTTTTCTTTTTTTTGTTGACCATTGGTGAACTTCTTTATGGTAGTGTTTGTATATGCAATCGTGGTTGAGAGACCCAAACACATCTAGGTTAACTAGAAACGCATCATCACCTAAACAAGAACCAAAACCAGATCGGCTATGGCTCAACCAACATCATCGCAGGATAAGTTCTAAGCCATGAGATCCTCACATTCATCTTGCATCCAACTTCCATCGTTGGTGAACATAACTTTGAGCTCAAGTCTCAGTTCATCAACACACTCCCTAAGTTTCATAGTTTAGAGTCCGAAGAAGTGTTTATTCATAAGAGAATTTGAGGAAGTATGCTTAATGATGAAAATCTCACACTTTGTAGATGATGCTATTAGGTTGAGATTTGTCACATTTGCTCTTAAGAACTTAGCAAAAAAATGGCTATACAGCTTAGCGGCCGATTCCATCACATCGTGAGATGGTTCGATCAAGGCCTTATAGAAGAAATTCTACCTAATTCACAAGATTGCTCCCATTAGGAAGAACATCATGCAGTTCAAATAAGAACCTAGTGAACCATTTTGGAGGTATTTTGAATGTTTCAAAGACCTCTTGTCTAATGTTCACATCATGGAATAGAGAAGTGGAGACAATGTCAAATTTTCTATAACAGTTTAGACTTCTCAACTAAGACCCTCTTAGAAACCATGTGCCAAGGAGATTCTTGCAAAAGGATGAGATTTATTTGAGAATCTAACTGAAAAGGCCATCCAATGGGAACTGACTAATGAAAACTCTAGAAATTCAAACTCAATCTCTTCAAAAGGATGTCTCCATTCCATTGAATCATCCATAGCTGCAGAGGTTAGAATAAGAAACCTAGCGAGAAGACTGAAAGCTTTAGAAACTAAGGAATCAGTTCCAGTCAATCAAGTCAGCCCAAATCAATTTTCAACTCCAGATTGTACTTACAGTCAAGCCATAAATCATGTGTTTGAGGAGTGTCCAGTGTTCCAAGCTCAACAATAATTTTTTGAACCAATGAATCCGGCCTTTCAAGACCCAACAATAATCCCTACGCATTAATGTGCAATCCTGGCTGAAAAAATCACCCGAATCTCTCATGGAGCCAAAGCAATAATGACCACTCAAGGTCAAACTATTAAAACCACTTCCAACATTCCAATCATAATCATAATCCTTCCTATCATCAACCCAATTACTATCCTAATCATAATCATCAATCTAATTCTTCTAATTATCAACATAACTTTCATAACCATGCTCCACAATCTTTTTTCTAAAATCCTCCACTAGAGAAAAGAATAACTGATTTTGAAAAGACTATGAGAAGGTATATGAGGAACCAAGAGTACCTCATACAAACACTGCAAAACAACAATGCACAAGCTATAACGAGGTTAAAGGTTCAAATTGGTCAGCTAGCTAATTCACAAAATGAGAGACCCAAAGGTACTTTGCCTAGTCAACCATTAACGAACTCACGAAATTCTAATCAAGTAAATTTGGCTAAGGAGCAACAATTTAATCAAAGTAATGTTGTTCATATATTGAGGTCGGGAAAGAAAGTTGATAATCAAGTGTCTATGTCACCCAACCCCATTCAGCACAACAACATACAAGCATCCACTTCATCTAGTTCCAATCCATCCCAATCTAACGAGTCTAAAAAGACAAGTCAGCCAGTCAGGTGCACAAGCCTATATTACCATTTCCTAATAGGCTGAAGAATAAAAAGTAAAATTCACACATGCATAAGATAATTGAGATCTTCAATCAAGTAAAAATAAATATTCCACTTCTTAATGAAATCCAACAAGTCCCATCTTATGCAAAATTTCTTAAGGACATGTGCACCAAGAAGAGAAAGACTAATGTACCCAAAAAAGTCTTCTTAGCCACTAACATTAGGGAGCTATTGTCGAGTTCAATCCCTGTCAAGTACAAGGATCCTGGTTGTCCCACCATTGCCTGCACTATAGGACTAGCGGAGATTAATCGTGCACTTCCTGACTTGTGGGCAAGTATCAACTTGCTTTCTTCTCAGTTTATCAACAACTCGGATTGGGCGATTTTAGTCTAATTCGAGTCAACTGGATGACCGTTCAGTGAAACTTACCAAGGGAAACTTAATGATGTCCTTATCCAGGTTGGGGAGTTATTTACCTCGTTGATTTCATAGTTCTTGAGACACAACCTGTGTCCAATCCTAGGGCTCAAACTCCCGTTATCATAGGGCGCCCATTCCTTGCTACTGCAAATCCTATTATTAACTATAGGAATGGGTCCATGAAGTTAGCCTTTGGGGACATGCTTGAGAAGAATTGGAACTAGAACCTGTGATATGAGGATCAAACATTTGAAGTCAATCTCATTGAGAACTTGACTAGCGAACATAGAGAAGAATTAGAACTAGAACCTGATTGTGATTTCGAGTTAGAGTCTGAAGACTTTAACCTAGATCAGATTGTCGAGTCTGCTGTGAATTGGGCCTCAAACCCTATTTCACCAAATGTAGAGCCAATAACCTTGACTCCTCCTTCCAATGAGCCTTCTCCTTCCTTAGAGTTGAAAGCCCTACCTACTCATCTCAAGTACATTTATCTAGACGAACAAGAGACTTTTTCCGTCATTATTGCATCCTATTTAAATGACGAGGAAGAAGAGAATATCAAAATAATTCTTAAGAGACATAAGGAAGCCATTGGTTGGACTATGACCGATATAAAAGGATTGAGTCCAGCCATAATTCAACATCGTATTCATCTCAATGAAGAAGCGATACCAAAAAGAGACCCGCAGCGTAGGTTGAACTCTATAATGCAAGAGTTTATTCATGCTGAAATCGTGAACTACTTACATAATTGGATAATATGTCTTATTTCTGATAGCCAATGGGTCAGTCATGTCCACACAATTTTGAAGAAATCTGGTTTTACCGTGGTGGAAAACGAGAATAAAGAGTTGGTCCAAACTCGACTTCCCATGAAGCTTCGAGTTTGCATCGACTATAGGAAGCTAAATGCAGCAACTCGTAAGGACCGTTTCCCGCTTCCCTTCATTGACCAAATGATTGAACGTTTGGCAGGCCACGAGTATCGTAGACGGTTATTCGGGGTATAATCAGATCTGATTGCTCCGAAGGACCAAGAAAAGACCATTTTCACATGTCCATTGGGACATTTGCTTATCACTGAATGCCTTTTGGCTTGTGCAATGTCCCATCAATATTTCAGCGTTGCATGTTGAGTTTTTTCTCTGATATGGTGGAACAATTTTGAAAATATTCATGGATGATTTCTCCATTTATGGAGACTCATTCGATCAATGTTTCTCCATCTTGAACTCCTCCTCCAACGTTGTGCCAAGAAAAATCTAACACTGAACTGAGAGAAATGCCACTTCAAGGTAAGACATGGAAGTGTCTTGAGTCATGAGATTTCTAATAACGGAATTGAAGTGGATAAAGCTAAGATTGAGGTCATAGCTAAGCTCCCGGTGCCGAAGTGTGTTAAAGATATCTGATCTTTCTTAGAACACGCCAATTTTTATCGTAGGTTCATTAAGGATTTTAGCAAAATTATTAAACCCTTAACTAACCTTTTAGTTAAGGACGTGTTCTTCACTTTGATAGTGGATAATGTTTGAGAGAAGCTGAAAAATGAGCTTATTTCTGAACGAATCATCTCCGCACCGAATTGGTCAAAGCAGTTTAAAGTTATGTGTGATGCTTTTGATTTTGCTGTAGGCGCTGTCTTAGGACAACGCATTGATAACAAGCAGCATGTGATTTACTGCTCAAGTAGGACTCTCAATTATGCGCAACTGAACTACACTACAATCGAGAAGGAATTCTTGGCTGTAGTATTGCATTAGAGAAATTATGTCCTTACCTACTTAGGTCCAAAACCACCATCTTCACTGATCATTCTGTGCTAAGATACCTTGTGGCGAAGAAAGATGCTAAAGCTCGACTAATTCGTTGGATCTTCCTTCTTCGAGAATTCGATCTCAAGATTCATGAAAAGAAAGGCATAGAAAATGTCATTGCTGATCATCTCTCACCATACAATGAACTGTCCATCAATGATAACTTTCTCGATAAACAACTCTTGGTTGCCTTTAGGGAACCTTAGTTCGCTGACATAGTAAACTACTTAGTCACGATCGAAACTCTATCTCATTGGTCTAAATATGACATCTACCGCTTCTTATCTCAAGTCTAAAATTTCTTCTGGGAGAAATCATATCTTTTCAAGTATTGTTCTACCAAATCATTAGGAGATGCATTCCCGATGAGGAGATTAAGAGTGTTCTGTCTTTTTATCACGAGCTTGCATGCGGTGGACACTTTGGTCCTCACAAAACTGCTGAAAAAGTATTGCAAAGTGGATTCTAATGGCCCACTTTGTTCAAAGATGCATTTGAGTTTTGCAAGACGTGCCATAGATGCCAAATGGTAGGAAGGATCTCTAAGCGAAACATGATGCCTATTAATCTAATTCTATAAATATAACTGTTTAATGTTTGGGGCATCGACTTTATGGGTCCATTTCCTAATTCATTTGGGAACCAATACATGTTGGTTATTGTGGACTATGTCTCTAAGTAGGTAGAAGCCATTTCAAGTAAAACTAATGACAATAAGATTGTATCAAGTTTTTAAAAGAGAACATCTTCTAGCGCATCCGAACCCCTCGTGCTATTATTAGTGATAATGGCACCCACTTTTGCAATAGATCCTTCAAAAGTCTTATGCGAAAGTATGTCATCACTCATAAATTGTCCACACCTTATCGTCCTCAGACTAGTGGGTAGGTAAAGGTCTCCAATAGACAAATTAAGCTTATTTTGGAGAAATTGTGAACTAAATAGGAAAGACTGGTCTACCAAACTGGTACATGCCTTATGTGCCTACAAGACCGCTTTCAAGACAATTTTAGGAATGTCCCCTTATAGGTTACTCTTTTGAAAGACTTGCCACTTGCCTGTTAAGTTACAACACCGAGCTTTATGGACCATAAAGCAGCTAAATTTTAATTTAGATAAGGCCAGTGACCTTTGAAAATTGCAAATTTCTGAACTTGAGGAGTTGAGAAATAAGGCCTATGAAAATGCAAAAATAACGAAAAGTAGGATTAAGATTTTTCATGATAAGTTTATCATGAGAAAAATTGTCCCCAGACAAAAGTCTTACTCTATAATTCTAGACTTCATCTTTTTTCAGAGAAATTGAAATCGAGATGGACTGGGTCATTCATTGTAAAGACCATATTTTCAGACAGTGCTGTTGAGATCAATAACATCAAGAATGGGAATGACTTTAAAGTAAATGGTCAACGCCTTAAACTGTTCTTGGAATCGGTATCTGTGATGAAACGGCTATGGTCTTTTCGACCCAGTGTATCGGTAACTTTACCTCTTTTACATTTTATTTTATGTATCTATTCATTTCTTTCATACATTGGGGACAATGCATGAGTAGGTGTGGGGGAAGGATCAAACATGATTAACATAAACTAAGAAAAACTTTTGAAAAGAGAACAATATTTTGACATATTTTTTGTAAGAAATTAAGTCAATTTTAAGGAATAGGATAATCATAATTAGGATTTCTTATACTTGATCAAAATAAGATGATTTGTTTGATTTCTAGGGTTAGGAAGAAAATTTAGAATAGTAATCTAATCTTGATCTTTACCTTAATGAAATATGCACACTTTATACACTTACACACTTAGGGTTTAAAAACAAAGATTCTTATGCCTTATAAAAAAAGAAAAATATATATATATATATACATAAATCCTCTGATTAAGTTGGGTACTTGTGCCTCATAAAGCATAAGTATTCACGCCTAAAAGCAATCTATCTTATAAATAAAATTCTTAGTTTTGTGGCCTTATTTGCTCGAGTCCTTAAGTCCTTAGGGTGTTTTCTCACCCGGTGCCCTAAGACTATCCTGTTTGGGTGTCACCGATTAAAGGCTCGTTACATGGGCAGATTAGAAAGCTTAATAGAACTAAAGAATAATACCACTAAAAATATATTAAAAAAAAATAAGGCATAAGAGTTAGAGTTAAAGAACCCCGAGTCAAAATTTCACGGTCAAAAAAGGTGCATATGATTTAGAGTAAAGTAATAGACTAGATGAAAAATATAAGATTAACCCCTTACCTTGATTGATAACAAGTTTTTGAATAGAGACTAATTTAGAAAGGAAAAATTATGTTTTTCTATAACTTACAAATTACTTGAACTCTTACAATAATACTTCAAATATTTTTCCTTTTCAAAATACTTTTCAAAAATACAAACTCTTTGTTTCTCTTTCTTTATAGATTTTATTGGTGTAATCTACTAAAAATCTCACAAGACAAAACTCGTCCTCTAGAGGTAACTTAGAGGTTTAACGGCTTGTTGCATATGCTAAGTGCAACCGTGATTCCTAGGAAAGTGAGTTAAGTTAGCTCTACTTTTTGTTTTAATCGAGGACAAGCAAAGATAGGTGAGGGGGTGTGAACATACACATGCGTTGCATATTTTCATATCATATGTATCACATTTCTGCATTTTATTTAAATAAAACTCTGCTATTAATGTATTTAATGTCTAGAGGCGTGCAAAGTAATTAAGGAAGAAAAGAGAGAGAATGACAGATTTATCCAATTAAATTCAGAAGTTCAAAAGAAAGGATCGATTTAAATATAGATTTACAGAAGCTATCTTATCTGAAAATTAGGTATATGAGATGAGATAAATACCAATTAAAATTAAAGCAAAAACAGACTTTTGAATACCACAATCGGTTTCGCTGAAGATAAATGGATATCTCATCAATTCTAGAAGACAAATTGAGATCCAAGAGAATAAATGGATAGAGAGAAGATCAATGGATGAGATGAAGCAATCATATTTGGAGATAAGGAGAAAATTCAAGTAAATTCAGAGTTTTAAATAATTTAGACTCGGATTCAGACTGCATACGTTTTAATATTTTAATCATAACTTTCACTACCGAAACTTAAATCTGATGATTTAAGATGATCCATAAAGAATACTTAAAGGGCTACAATTCTTATGTTGATAACTCTTTTTAGTTCTATAATTTGATAAGCAATATTCAGCAATCAACACACTAACAAGCTGCAGATCAGAATTGAATTTTCACATAAAATTCTGGATAAATCAAATCAAGTTTGGAGATAAGGGGAGGATTCAAATTTAGAAATAGCCAGCTTCCCCATCTCTCTACTCGTCTCGCTTATCCATTTCTTTCCTATAAATATCCTACACATCAGAGATAAAGGAGGAGGACTAGGATTAATCTTCTATTTTCTTTTTAAGATTTAGGATCATTGTTAGATAGTTTATGAGAAGTTGTATCTCAGTTCTTAATCTGTAGTTCAGTTTAGAAACAAAGTGAGAGAGAGAAAGAGTGATTATAATCTGAAGTTGAAGTGACATCAATAAAGATTCGATGAACTTCTTTTCTTTCCAACTCACGGGTATGTTGCATTTCAATTCAATGCTTTTTTTTTTAGTAATAAGTAGCTAAATCTCCTCTTTTTGTGCTCATTGATCTCTCCTCTCTAGTATTGATTCTTGATCGATATTAATAAAAAAGACCCAGTGAATTATTTGAATGTCTTAAACTAAGCTTTGCTTATTGCGAGTGTTCTTGAAAGTACATGAGGATGGAATTGGATTTTGAACTTAATCTTCAAATTAATCATCAAAAAAGAACTTGTTTTTATTCCGTGCTTGTTTATTGCTTTGATGGTTTAACATTCAACTCAAAGAAAATTTTCAAAACGAAAGTTAGATTTCTAAAATAAAACATCTAATGTGTTTTAGTTGATCTCTTTTAAATACAAGACTAAACTTTTGTCTATAATCTTATTGAGGCACTTGACTTTCAAGAGAAAAATTTAGAGTTGGGTAAAGATTAGTGATCCCAGATCTCTCTTATTAAATACAAATAAGCACACATCTTCAAACTTCTTTAAAAAATTATTTTTCTAAAACCTATTCTAATCTTTAATTTTTCTTTAAATCAGTTCTCTACTCTCTATCTTCTTTTCATTTAAAACACATAAACACTAAAACTTATTTTTTTCAAAATATCAAAAAGCTTGCATCACATCTCTCCTCGTGAACACGACCCGTTAGCCCTAAACTACACAGTATTTCTCTTTAATTCTCAATCAGGAACTCATAATTCAGTCCTAAAATGATTCTTCAATAGGTAGAAGCACTAATGAATCAATGAACAATATTTATAGGGTAGTGGAAACTCTTCCTTATTAAAATTTGATCAATTCTGATTGCCCTCGCCATATTGATAAGAATCGAGAATCATGTTGTCTTAGAAACTTTAACCAAGATTCAATTTCACTACAAGATCTTGAACTTAATCAATACCAAAGCATGACAAATTGATAAGCTTTTATTTTAATAAAATTGAACTTGAACATGAATGAGAACTCGATCTTCAATTTTGTGATTCGGTTCTAAATTTTGAGTCATTGTTGACTCTGGTATCCTTACCCAATTTGGACCTGAAAATCACCTAGAGGGGGGGTGAATAGGTAATGATGCTAATCTAGTGAACTTAATGCGGAATTTAAAAACTAATTGCAATTAACAAGAGATGCACACTCAAACAAGCCAAGCAAATAATTATGAATGAACAATATGAATTTATGCAAGGCACAATATAGAGAGAGAGAGAGTAAGAGCCAAGGGATCAAGCGCAAACAACAAGATATGTTTCGAGGTTCGAGCACCCAGCTCTACATCCCTGCCTTCACACAGAAGGATTTCAACTCCACTAGCTTGTCCACAAAAGACTCCCACAAAGGGAACCTCCCCCGAGGATTTGGGGCAATAACAATTACAAGGAGTACCCAACTCCTCTCTTTACAAACACAACCTCTCCTTGAGGTAAAGCACAAAGCCAACAAACAATCACCTCACAACTTGAGAGATTAGCACAAAGCTTACACAAGGATCACCTCACACCTTGAGGGATACTACTCACTTGCACAACCTCCTCAACACAATGAGGGTAAGGCACAAAGCCAAGCAAAGATGGGTTTACAACTTGGTGATCAAAAGACCACAAACAATCTCTTTTCCCACACAAAGTTCCTATAGAATAAGATAGTAGGTGTAGCTCAAGTGTGGAGAAAACCAAAGGAATGAAAATCAAAAACTCAAAGAAAATCTTTGGGAAAAACTAGAAACCAAGATGAAGTTGAATCAAAATCTTTCCCAAAAACCCTTTCTTGATTTTCCAAATCCTAGCAAAAACACCAAATAGATTGTTCAATTTAAAGCCCAAAAACTTCTTTTGATTGCTGTGAAAACACTAGAGAGTCAGGAAAAATTAGCACTAAAAATCTTAAAGAAAACCTCTTTCCAATGGGGTATTTATAGCTCATTTACAAAACTAGCCGTTGGCAGCAGATCCTGCCAAAAATGAACCACCGGTGGACCGGTCGGTCGACCGTCCAACGGTCATATTTGACCGCTGGCAGCTACCGGTCGACGGGCGGTCGACCGTCCCAGAACCAGAGAGCAATGGCTCTCTGGCCGGTCGACCACTCGGTCGACCGAGAACAAACAGAGAGCAACCTGCTCTCAGTCGGTCGACCGTGCTGTCGACCGGCTTATGGGGCAGCCAGCGTGCACGTATCCGTGCACGTCGGTCGACCGCTACGGTCGACAAGCTACTTGGTCCGGTCGACCGTCGGTCGACCGACCTAGCCTGGCAGCAGCAGTTCGGTCAGAAAAACAAGTAATTTTTAATCCCAAAAATTCTCATAAATCTTCTAAAAATACAAAAAAATAGTTTTATCATTTTACATTGATATACAAACTTGTGTTAAAAATTTCAATACAAATTTCAAACATTTTGAACCATTTTTGTGTCTTATCATTTTACCAAAAATCAAAAACTATATTTTCTAAAACTTAGATTTTTGAATAGAAAATACACTTTGTCCAAAACTCATCCAAATACAAAAACATGGTATTAAACAACATTTAGGCATGATGTATATGGATATAATCCTATATGCATGAAACATATATATATATATCCATGTTTTTGACTTTAATTCCAAAATATGTTTTGTTAAAAATACCAAAACATAAAACACATGAATAAGTGAGTCAAAACTAAGTTTGTCTAGGAAGTTAAGCATGCATGTATATAGAACAAATCTAATATACATTAAACCATGTAAACTTGTTTTGATCTATCTATTCATGAAACCAAGATCAGTTAAACCAAAAACGAAAAAACCGAAAACCAATATTCAAAACATGAAACGTGTATGTTGTGAACTTGAGCATATCATACTATTCTAATCTTTACAATTTGGATCTAAACACAAAACTAAACCATGGTACCGATGTCTTCTTGTAGAGCGCCGTCTCCAAGCCGACTCGATCCAAAATTCCTTGATCCACCGAGCAAGTGCTATATATGATCTTTGACGCTCGGTCTCTTGAATCAACATGTGAAAGCTTCCAAATCATCTTGTTGAAGCTAATCACCTACTAATAACTTGATTAATGATCTGAAACTAAAATTACAAGATTATTAGTACACATAACTACATGAGTTAATCATCATCAAAACTAGAGTGGAAGGCCTCTGGGCCAACAATCTCCCCCTTTTTGATGATGACAAAACTTATGGAGTTATATATGCATGGATTAAAGTTAAGCTTCAAGGAAGCTCCCCTTAACTCATGCATAAAACAAATAAACATAAATATGCAATGAATGACAATGCAAAAATAATAAAAGGCTCTAGATACCTAATGAAATGTTCAAAATAAAACATGCTCTAGATACCAAACATATGAAATGCATCATGCATAAAACGTGCTCTTGATAACAATAAACACTTGATAAACTCTTGATACCAATAAAAATATGTTCTTAAATAATGCTCTTGATACTAATTAAACAATTAAACTCTAATTAAACAATTAAACGACAAACTAATAAATAAAACAAAACATGCATATAAACTCAAATACTTCTCCCCCTTTTGTCATTCATCAACAAAGGGGTCCAAGTAAAAACAAAAACATTCTTCTCCCCTTTTTGTTCGAAACAAAGAAACAATAAAGGGTTAAAAGCAATAAAACAATCTTTTCCCTTTTTGTCTAAAATACAAATGATGTAAATAAGGGGTGACAATCAATTAAGATATCAATTAAAAATTTGTCAAAGTAGAGCAGCTTGATACCAATTGAAAGGAAACATAAAAACATTGATACTAATATTAAGAAAACAATCTTGATACCAATTGAAATTAAACATAACAAATTTTGAATGTCTAAACAAAAATATTGATACCAATTGTAAATATTTTTCATTTTGAACATATGATACAAATTGAAATTTTCAATCATAAAGTATGGGAGTGAAAAACAAATACCAATTGAAAGATGAAATACAAGTTTTCTCCCTCTTTATGAATTACCAAATAAAAAAAAAACATGCAAAGCTTGTATATGAATACCAATTGAAAACTAGTCAATTGAAACAAGATAGTCATTATAAAACAATCTTTATCATGATCAAAATTTGTGCTCTAAGATATATGAATATACTAAGCACAAGTAAAAACATATATATGTATGAAAATTAGATACCAATTGAAATTGATATTCTTTCAAGTGCAAGCATACATATACAAAAAAAATATATGAGTATGCAAAAATGTCAATATTGATACCAATTGAAAAAATCCAATGATACCAATTGAAACAACAATAATATCAAGTGTATATCTCAATAACCTAGCCTCCCAATCATGTTCAAGTTTAAAATGATTTTCACTAAAAGGCATACATGAGCATGATCTCCCATCCAACCACCCTTTGAAGGTAGGGGTTTTCAAAAATAGGTTTGAGAATAGAGTACGTTTGAAAATGTCTACCATAAGAAGAATACGAACTAGTTAAATGGGAAATCTCGTTAACTAGTACGAAATCCTTCAAGCAAGGAATAACAACAAAATTATTTTTCATGAAACACATGTAAATCACATGGCACTAAAAACACTCAAAATATATATATAGCACATATTGTACTCATGAGAACAAAGTCATGAGAAAACTAATAAGGTGAGTGTGCAAGTGTTGTGTGAGACATATTATCATGAAAATATTCAATTAAGCTTAATTTAAATTCCTTAAACATGAAAATATGAAAAACTAAATTTTTATTAAAAACAAATTTATACTTCAAGGCTTATGTATGTTTTGACAACACAAAAAGTATACATACATATCCCTAAACACAATTTGAGTCCATAATAATTTGCATGAAAAGCAAATGACTCAAGGGGTATACATGTATATCTTAAGGTTTGGCAAAATAAACATATACATGAAGTAAAAAACACATGATCATAAAAACATGTCCAAAATAGGGAATACAAGTTAGAATGCATGAATCATCAAAACTAGACTATACTAGAACATCTAATGGGTACAAATAAGCATCCAAGCACAAACATATATAAAGATTTATTTGTGGCCTACTGCATGTACAAATATAAATTCTAGTCTTAATGAAAACTAACATTTAAACGTATATTCAAAATATGAGGCATAAAACGGGACATAAATCATCATGAAAATTATAAACATGATCATTACGTAAATTCACATGTTATTAGAGCTATGATGTGCATAATAGCTAAACAAATGGTGAGAACACAACATATGGGTCCAAATAAACATGGGCCGAATCATAATGATCAAACACATGTAAAAGATCTTCATTAAGAGATGCTCTAACTATCTTAAGTGCTAATGCATTGGCCTTTCTATGCTTGCTAGCATTTGGAACGATTCTATAGTAGTGGCTTGATAAACTGGATGTCCTAGGCTTTTTAAATGACTACTCATCTTGGCCTTCCAAAAATCATGTCTAGAAAAATCAAACATAGGAGGGCTATCCATGAGTGCAAACAAAATGTGTGCAAATGAAAAATACAAATGAAGATTAGCAAACCAAGATCTCACTCCTAGGTGGTTAAACCTAAATATCAGGAGCAGAGGCTCTGATACCAATTGAAAATCACCTAGAGGGGGGTGAATAGGTGATGATGCTAATCTAGTGAACTTAATGCAGAATTTAAAAACTAATTGCAATTAATAAGAGATGCACACTCAAACAAGCCAAGCAAATAATTATGAGTGAACAATATGAATTTATGCAAGGCACAATATAGAGAGAGAGAGAGTAAGACCCAAAGGATCAAGCGCAAACAACAAGATATGTTTCGAGGTTCGAGCACCCAGCTCTACATCCCCGCCTTCACACAGAAGGATTTCAACTCCACTAGCTTGTCCACAAAGGACTCCCACAAAGGGAACCTCCGCCGAGGATTTGGGGCAATAACAATTACAAGGAGTACCCAACTCCTCTCTTTACAAACACAACCTCCTCCTTGAGGTAAAGCACCAAGCCAACAAACAATCACCTCACAACTTGAGGGATTAGCACAAAGCTTACACAAGGATCACCTCACACCTTGAGGGATACTACCCACTTGCACAACCTCTCAACACAATGAGGGTAAGGCACAAAGCCAAGCAAAGATTGGGTTTACAACTTGGTGATTAAAAGACCACAAACAATCTCTTTTCCCACACAAAGATCCTATAGAATAAGATAGTAGATGTAGCTCAAGTGTGGAGAAAACCAAAGGAATGAAAATCAAAAACTCAAAGAAAATCTTTGGGAAAAACTAGAAACCAAGATGAAGAAGTTGAATCAAAATCTTTCCCAAAAACCCTTTCTTGATTTTCTAAACCCTAGCAAAAACACCAAATAGATTGTTCAATTTAAAGCCCAAAAATTTCTTTTGATTGCTGTGAAAACACTAGAGAGTCAGGAAAAGTTAGCACTAAAAATCTTAAAGAAAACCTCTTTCCAATGGGGTATTTATAGCCCATTTACAAAACTAGCCGTTGGCAGCAGATCCTGCCAAAAATGAACCACTGGTCGACCGGTCGGTCGACCGTCCAACGGTCATATTTGACCGCTGGCAGCTACCGGTCGACCGGGCGGTCGACCGTCCCAGAACCAGAGAGCAACGGCTCTCTGGCCGGTCGACCGCTCGGTCGACCGAGAACAAACAGAGAGCAACCTGCTCTCAGTCGGTAGACCGTGCGGTCGACCGTGCGGTCGACCGGCTTATGGGGCAGCCAGCGTGCACGTATCCGTGCACGTCGATCGACCGCTACGGTCGACCGGCTACTTGGTCCGGTCGACTGTCGGTCGACCGACCTAGCCTGGCAGCAGCAGTTCGGTCAGAAAAAACAAGTAATTTTTAATCCCAAAAATTCTCATAAATCTTCTAAAAATACACAAAAATAGTTTTATCATTTTACATTGATATACAAACTTGTGTTAAAAATTCAATACAAATTTCAAACATTTTGAACCATTTTTGTGTCTTATCATTTATACCAAAAATCAAAAACTGTATTTTCTAAAACTTGGATTTTGAATAGAAAATACACTTTGTCCAAAACTCATCCAAATACAAAAACATGGTATTAAACAACATTTAGGCATGATGTATATGGATGTAATCCTATATGCATGAAACATATATATATCCATGTTTTTGACTTTAATTCCAAAATATGTTTGTTAAAAATACCAAAACATAAAACACATGAATAAGTGAGTCAAAACTAAGTTTGTCTAGGAAGTTAAGCATGCATGTATATAGAACAAATCTAATATACATTAAACCATGTAAACTTGTTTTGATCTATCTATTCATGAAACTAAGATCGGTTAAACCAAAAACGGAAAAACTGAAAACCAATATTCAAAACATGAAACGTGTGTATTGTGAACTTGAGCATATCATACTATTCTAATCTTTACAATTTGGATCTAAACACAAAACTAAACCATGGTACCGATGTCTTCTTGTAGAGCGTCGTCTCCAAGCCGACTCGATCCAAAATTCCTTGATCCACCAGCAAGTGCTATATATGATCTTTGACGCTCGGGCTCTTGAATCAACATGTGAAAGCTTTCAAATCATCTTGTTGAAGCTAATCACCTACTAATAACTTGATTAATGATCTGAAACTAAAATTATAAGATTATTAGTACACATAACTACATGAGTTAATCATCATCAAAACTAGAGTGGAAGGCCTCTGGGCCAACAATCTCCCCCTTTTTGATGATGACAAAACTCATGGAGTTATATATGCATGGATTAAAGTTAGGCTTCAAGAAGCTCCCCCTTAACTCATGCATAAAACAAATAAACATAAATATGCAATGAATGACAATGCAAAAACAATAAAAGGCTCTAGATACCCAATGAAATGTTCAAAAATAAAACATGCTCTAGATACCAAACATATGAAATGCATCATGCATAAAACGTGCTCTTGATAACAATAAACACTTGATAAACTCTTGATACCAATAAACTCTTGATACCAATAAAAACATGTTCTTAAATAATACTCTTGATACTAATTAAACAATTAAACTCTAATTAAACAATTAAACGACAAACTAATAAATAAAACAAAACATGCATATAACTCAAATACTTCTCCCCCTTTTTGTCAATCATCAACAAAGGGGTCCAAGTGAAAACAAAAACATTCTTCTCCCCCTTTTGTTCGAAACAAAGAAACAATAAAGGGTTAAAAGCAATAAAACAATCTTTTCCCTTTTTGTCTAAAATACAAATGATGTAAATAAGGGGTGACAATCAATTAAGATATCAATTAAAAATTTGTCAAAGTAGAGCGTCTTGATACCAATTGAAAGGAAACATAAAAACATTGATACCAATATTAAAAAAAACAATCTTGATACCAATTGAAATTAAACATAACAAATTTTGAATGTATAAACAAAAATGTTGATACCAATTGTAAATATTTTTCATTTTGAACATATGATACCAAATTGAAATTTTCATTCATAAAGTATGGGAGTGAAAGCAAATACCAATTGAAAGATGAAATACAGGTTTTCTCCCTCTTTATGAATTACCAAATAAAAAAAAAAACATGCAATGCTTGTATATGAATACCAATTGAAAACTAGTCAATTGAAACAAGATAGTCATTATAAAACAAGTTTTATCATGATCAAAATGTGTGCTCTAAGATATATGAATATAATAAGCACAAATAAAAAATATATATATGTATGAAAATTAGATACCAATTGAAATTGATATTCTTTCAAGTGCAAGCATACATATACAAAAAAAAAATATGAGTATACAAAAATGTCAATATTGATACAATTGAAAAAATCCAATGATATCAATTGAAACAACAATAATATCAAGTGTATATCTCATATAACCTAGCCTCCCAATCATGTTCAAGTTTAAAATGATTTTCACTAAAAGGCATACATGAGCATGATCTCCCATCCAACCACCCTTTGAAGGTAGGGGTTTTCAAAAATAGGTTTGAAAAAAGAGTACGTTTGAAAATCTCTACCATAAGAAGAATACGAACTAGTTAAATGGGAAATCTTGTTAACTAGTACGAAATCCTTCAAGCATGGAATAACAATAAAATTGTTTTTCATGAAACACATGTAAATCACATGGCACTAAAAACACTCAAAATCTATATATAGCACATATTGTACTCATGAGAACAAAGTCATGAGAAAACTAATAAGGTGAGTGTGCAAGTGTTGTGTGAGACATATTATCATGAAAATATTCAATTAAGCTTAATTTAAATTCCTTAAACATGAAAACATGAAAAACTAAATTTTTATTAAAAACAAATTTATACTTCAAGGCTTATGTATGTTTTGACAACACAAAAAGTATACATACATATCCCTAAACACAATTTGAGTCCATAATAAAGATTTGCATGAAAAGCAAATGACTCAAGGGGTATACATGTATATCTTAAGGTTTGGCAAAATAAACATATACATGAAGTAAAAACACATGATCATAAAAACATGTCCAAAATAGGAATACAAGTTAGAATGCATGAATCATCAAAACTAGACTATACTAGAACATCTAATGGGTACAAATAAGCATCCAAGCACAAACATATATAAAGATTTATTTGTGGCCTACTGCATGTACAAGTATAAATTCTAGTCTTAATGAAAACTAACATTTAAACGTATATTCAAAATATGAGGCATAAAACGGGACATAAATCATCATGAAAATTATAAACATGATCATTACGTAAATTCACATGTTATTAGAGCTATGATGTGCATAATAGCTAAACAAATGGTGAGAACACAACATATGGGTCCAAATAAACATGGGTGATCTCAAAAGCTATACATGCATGTCAATGATCTAAGAGTCATGGCATTTAACATAATAAACTATAAACATCAAAACAAAAATCATAAACATCCATATGATCATTATGTACATACACATGCATTAGATCTAGTACATACATATTAGTTTAAAAACAAAGTGAGAACACAAAGATAGGTCCATGGGTGTCTCAAATAACTAAACATGTATATCACTAATCTAAATCACATGGCATAATCATAATGAGTTATTAAACATAACATGCTATAAATCAACGACATGAAAAGCATGCAAATATAAACGGGAGTTAGAGATTGATATCAAAAACGATGAAGGCACCTCTCTAGTTCTCCAAACCAATGGTGGTCCTCCTCCACCAAACTTCCCTTGAAAGTGATGCATCCAAATTTATTTTCTCTTAAGCACGGAACGCATCCACTCCAAGGCACCGCTACTCTCACGTGATGCGAGAGCCCACACCTACATCAAAAATTTTAGGGGTGGTCTTTGGTACTCATTCCTTTTGGGTCCATAGGGGTTAGTATCTCTCCTAACCCAAACAAGATAATTGCTAAATTTTCAACATATAAACGATCATAGTAAAATCTAGCAAGGTGGCCTTTTCGACCACAATGTGTACACGTGTACACATGGGCATACATAGTGTGAAGTTTGTGATCGTGATGAGCATGTGTATGCCGTGTATGGTGTGCATGCAAAGATGGACCTTGTTTCTTACGAACCAAGGTTTCCAAGCGTGTATGATTTAAAATACATTGGCTCAAAGTGGAGCCCAAACAATCTACACTTTTCTTCAAAACATTTATGTCATTTTCAATACTAGAAGATAAAGTGGAGCATGCAAAAGATGTACTAGGTGAAGCTACACTAGCATGACAAACATGAGAATCTAAATCATTTTGCAAGGATTTATTTTTATTTAAAACTAAATCCAATTCTTTTGTAATGAAGTCAATTTCATTTTTCAAAACAAGGTTATCTTTAAAACAAAATCCAATTTTGAAGATAAAACCTCATTGTTTTTCACAACATCATCACAATTCTTTTTGCTTTTTAAAAACTCATTTTCCTTTAGGACAAGGTCAAGTTGAGATTTAAGTGAGTCACGTTCACTTGCAATCTCCCTTCTCTTGCGAAATCAATTCAAAATTTGAACACAAATCCTTTAATTCTTCTTTTAGTTCAAAATTGTTCTTTTTCAACAAATCATGTTTTTCCACAAAAATATCAAGCTTTTGAGCAAGTTTCATATTCAATTTTTGAACTTCAAAACAACCATGGCAATAGGAACTAGAGCTATCCTCTAGTTGAGAATCCGATTGTACCTCAAGGGAGTTTTTCCCTTGGACCATGAGGTAATGCTCGTCGGACTTGTCTCTCCTAGATCTCCTCAACTTATTGATAATCCTTGGTAGCTCGGGAGAAGTCAATATGCTCCAAACTGCAAAAGCCGAATCATAATGATCAAACACATGTAAAAGATCTTCATTAAGAGATGCTCTAAGTATCTTAAGTGCTAATGCATTGGCCTTTCTATGCTTGCTAGCATTTGGGAACGATTCTATAGTAGTGGCTTGATAAACTGGATGTCCTAGGCTTTTTAAATGACTACTCATCTTGGCCTTCCAAAAATCATGTCTAGAAAAATCAAACATAGGAGGGCTATCCATGAGTGCAAACTAAATGTGTGCAAATGAAAAATGCAAATGAAGATTAGCAAACCAAGATCTCACTCCTAGGTGGTTAAACCTAAATATCAGGAGCGGAGGCTCTGATACCAATTGAAAATCACCTAGAGTGGGGGTGAATAGGTGATGATGCTAATCTAGTGAACTTAATGCGAAATTTAAAAACTAATTGCAATTAACAAGAGATGCACACTCAAACAAGCCAAGCAAATAATTATGAGTGAACAATATGAATTTATGCAAGGCACAATATAGAGAGAGAGAGAGAGTAAGAGCCAAGGGATCAAGCGCAAACAACAAGATATGTTTCGAGGTTCGAGCACCCAGCTCTACATCCCCGCCTTCACACAGAAGGATTTCAACTCCACTAGCTTGTCCACAAAGGACTCCCACAAAGGGAACCTCAGCCGAGGATTTGGGGCAATAACAATTACAAGGAGTACCCAATTCCTCTCTTTATAAACACAACTCCTCCTTGAGGTAAAGCACCAAGCCAACAAACAATCACCTCACAACTTGAGGGATTAGCACAAAACTTACACAAGGATCACCTCACACCTTGAGGAATACTACCCACTTGCACAACCTCCTCAACACAATGAGGGTAAGGCACAAAGCCAAGCAAAGATTAGGTTTACAACTTGGTGATCAAAAGACCACAAACAATCTCTTTTCCCACGCAAAGATCTATAGAATAAGATAGTAGATGTAGCTCAAGTGTGGAGAAAACCAAAGGAATGAAAATCAAAAACTCAAAGAAAATCTTTGGGAAAAACTAGAAAACCAAGATGAAGAAGTTGAATCAAAATCTTTTCCAAAAACCCTTTCTTGATTTTCCAAACCCTAGCAAAAATACCAAATAGATTGTTCAATTTAAAGTCCAAAAATTTCTTTTTATTGCTGTGAAAACACTAGAGAGTCAGGAAAAATTAGCACTAAAAATCTTAAAGAAAACCTCTTTCCAATGGGGTATTTATAGCCCATTTATAAAACTAGCTGTTGGCAGCAGATCCTGCCAAAATGAACCACCGGTCGACCGGTCGGTCGACCGTCCAACGGTCATATTTGACCGCTGGCAGCTACCGGTCGACCGGGCGGTCGACCGTCCCAGAACCAGAGAGCAACGGCTCTTTGGTCGGTCGACCGCTCGGTCGACCGAGAACAAACAGAGAGCAACCTGCTCTCAGTCGGTCGACCGTGTGGTCGACCGGCTTATGGGGCAGCCAGCGTGCACGTATCCGTGCACGTCGGTCGACCGCTATGGTCGACCGGCTACTTGGTCCGGTCGACCGACCTAGCCTGGCAGCAGCAGTTCGGTCAGAAAAATAAGTAATTTTTAATCCCAAAAATTCTCATAAATCTTCTAAAAATACACAAAAATAGTTTTATCATTTTACATTGATATACAAACTTGTGTTAAAAATTTCAATACAAATTTCAAACATTTTGAACCATTTTTGTGTCTTATCATTTATACCAAAAATCAAAAACTGTATTTTCTAAAACTTGAATTTTTGAATAGAAAATACACTTTGTCCAAAACTCATCCAAATACAAAAACATGGTATTAAACAACATTTAGGCATGATGTATATGGATGTAATCCTATATGCATGAAACATATATATATCCATGTTTTTGACTTTAATTCCAAAATATGTTTTGTTAAAAATACCAAAACATAAAACACATGAATAAGTGAGTCAAAACTAAGTTTGTCTAGGAAGTTAAGCATGCATGTATATAGAACAAATCTAATATACATTAAACCATGTAAACTTGTTTTGATCTATCTATTCATGAAACTAAGATCGGTTAAACCAAAAACGGAAAAACCGAAAACCAATATTCAAAACATGAAACGTGTGTGTTGTGAACTTGAGCATATCATACTATTCTAATCTTTACAATTTGGATCTAAACACAAAACTAAACCATGGTACAGATGTCTTCTTGTAGAGCGCCGTCTCCAAGCCGACTCGATCCAAAATTCCTTGATCCACCGAGCAAGTGCTATATATGATCTTTGACGCTCGGGCTCTTGAATCAACATGTGAAAGCTTTCAAATCATCTTGTTGAAGCTAATCACCTACTAATAACTTGATTAATGATCTGAAACTAAAATCACAAGATTATTAGTATACATAACAACATGAGTTAATCATCATCAAAACTAGAGTGGAAGGCCTCTGGGCCAACAAGACCCAATTCTCGAGTCAACTCTGATTCTCATACCTATAGATTCAGAATATGAACCACTTATTTTTAGTTACATTTCATTTTTGGAAAAAGAATGTGAATATCAATTTTTTGATTTGGACTCAACTCTCGAACCGAAACTGACTCTTAAATCTAAACTTGATTTGTGTCATATACCCGAGTCAGTGTTGGTTCCCATTCCTTTCATCCCAGAGCCCAAATCATCCATTTTACAAAATCACATTTTATTATTGTACTAAGGTATAGACCATAATGACTCCGATATGATATTCCAAGATTGGTCATATAAAGGTGATAATTTTCAAGATAGGATTTTGTATGATCCTATTCATATTGGGGATTGCAAATTTATAAATAGGAAAGAGGTCATAAAAGTGGGTTCCGTGAACCACAACATTCTCTTGATTGGGCAGTAACGCTTGGCCCAATCTGACCACCACCGGAACCAACACCTTGAGGTAATATTTTTTCCTTCCCTTTCTTCTTTTTCATGCATATACGCATTCATTCTTACATTGAAGACAATGCATGTGATAGGTGTGGGGGAGGGTTCTAACATAACATAAGTTTTCTTTTAATTAAAAAATAACATTTTCTTTTGCTTTTAAAACTTTTTGAAAAGAAAAACAATATTTTAACCTTTTTTTTAAGAAATTAAGTTAATTTTAAGGAATAAGAGAATCATAATTAGGATTTCTTATACTTGATGAAAATAAGATTATTTGTTTGATTTCTATGATTAGGAAGAAAATTTAGGAAAATAATTTGGTCTTAATTTTACCTTAATGATATATGCATACTTTATACACTTACACACTTAGGGTTCAATAACAAAGATTCTTATGCTTTACTAAAAAAAGAATATATATATATATAAAAAATAAACAAATCAAATTATTGAGTAGCTAGGTGCTTTGGCCTAAGCAAACCTTGGTATTTATGCAAAAGGTAATTAGATAAGTTTGAATATATATATATATATATCAAAAATTCTTTGATTAAGCTGGGTATTTATGCCTCATAAAGCATAAGTACTTACGCCTAAAAGTGATCCATATAAATAAAATCCTTAGTTTTCTGGCCTTGTTTGCTTGAGTTTTTAAAAGTCTTAGGGTGTTTTCTCTCATGGTGTCTTAAGACTGTCTGATTTAGGAGTCACTGACCTAAGACTCGTTACATAGGCAGCTTAGAAAGCCTAATAGAAGTAAGAATATTACCACCAAAATATGAAAAATAAGACATAATAGTTAGAGTTGAAGAATTCCGAGTCAAAATTTTACGGTCACGAAGGTGCATATAATCTAGGGTAAAATAATAGATTTGATGAGAAATACAGTTTGACTCTTTATCTTGATTGATAACAAGTATTTGAAAAGAGACTAAGCTTAGGAATAAAAAGTTCAGTTTTTCTATAACTTACATACTACTTGAGTTTTTGCAAAAATACTTCAAATATTTTCTCGTCTTTTCAAAATGTATTTTCAAAATACTAATACTTTATTTCTCTTTCTTTTTGGATTTTGTGGGTGTAATCCACTGAAAATTCTATTGAAACAAAATCGTTTGCTAGGGGTAACGTAGAGGTTTAACAGCTTGTTACATATGCTAAGTGTAATCGTGATTCCTACGAAAATGTGTTAGATTAGGTTAGTTGTACTTTTCTTTGTTTTGCTTGAGGACGAGCAAAGATAGGTGTGGGGTATGATCGGTCACTGATATTACATATTCATTATCACATTCTCATATTTTATCTTAAAAAACTCTGCTATTTAATCATATTTATTGTTTAAATATGTGCAGGCCTTTACTAAAGGAAATGGAAAAGAAATGAGCCTAAAAACCCATTTAAATTCTGATTTAAATGAGTTTAAATTAAAATCAATGATTGGGACAAATATTTAGGAGATTGGTTGAAGATTAGAGTAAACCAAAAATCACACCAAATGAAAACTGGTTAAATTTGAATTTCTATGAATCCATTTGGTTAGCTAAAGATCCATGAAGGTATCATCAAATTCAGAGACAAAACTGAAAAACCAGTTGGATAAAAGGAGAAAACAGAAGATCTTGATGCTACGCTCCCTAGATGTGGCCTCCAGGCCGCTAAAACATGGCCATAGTCACGTTTTTGCGGCTTTGTTAAAGGGTTAGGGGGAGTGTTTGCTCTCTTTATCTTCTCGCAACTCTCCCCTCTTCCATTTTGCCTATAAAAGTTGGAATTTCTGAAGGCAATGGGCAGACTGAACAAAGATAGATTTTAGGATAGTTTTTATTCTAGTTTAGTTTAAAATTTTTCTTTTAATGTAATTTTTCAATTTTATTTATATAACTTACAGGAGAGAAGAGTTTCATGGGAGAATGAGAGTAAAGACTGTACTAAGAGTGACACCGGTATAAGTGTTCTTCTTTTCTTTCATTGTTACTTGATTTAATCAAAAGTTACATTTTGTTATGTTTTATATTCTTCCTCTTCTTCTACTTTCTTCTTTTAGTTTTGATGATAATTCAAGTGTCTAATACCATCGGAATTACCTTACTTTGCAAGTGCCACCGATAGCTCATGACGATGGATTCCTTCCGTATGTTCATTTCATTTCATGCTTGCTCGATGAAGCCTTGATGATGTAATGTGGACAGGAAGTAATCTTATGGTTATGCATTGATCGCCTCCGAATCAAGATAAATGTGCCGACGATCCAAGGTAAGTCATCGGGCAAAAGAAGTAGTATTTTTAGTCATATTTCTTTCTTTTAGTTACTTAGTTAGAACACTTTGAAAAACAATCTCTTCTTTCTTTACTCTTTTTATTTCTTTATTTAACTTACTTTTCCTTTTACACAATTATCATCTTCTCCAATCTTACACATTCATCAAAAATCGAAGTTTTCCAAGAGAAGTAACTATATGAGATGTACCTTATTTGTGGAGTAATCTGAAAACAATGTAATATCGATCATGTGCAGGATATAACCATGTGCATGCTGCTTGGCCTGAACATCTATGAATGGAGCTACGTTGATCTGCTAATGGAGCTACTTTAGCTTCAATGCTACACCCCTCATAGCCGTCAGGGAGGCTCTCTACCCAACAATCTCACACTCTTCAGCCCAATCTTTATCATCTGCCCTTGCAACAAGCGGACCATCTACGGGTTCCCCAAGAAGTACTTCCACATCCTGCAATGTAACAGTCTTCTTCTCCACTCTAAGATGAAATATGGATGTCCCAAGCCTCCATCTCCCTATCAAAGCAGTAAGAAACGACCAATCAAGCCCCACCATCTCAACTGAGAAGTAATGAAAACCCTTCCTGTCTAACATATTCAATGACATGGTCATCCTCCAAAACTCACTGTTGATGTCACCATGAGTGATCAAAACACTCAATGACCTGAAGATCTAACAGTTTTGAAGATAAATTATAATTACTCAACTTTTACCAAAATGCACAATCTAATTGTAACGGTCCCAGTTTTTAATCACTGAATTATCATAAAATTGTATAATCATTCAGATAATCAGCAATAATTTCAACAGCATCTCCTCTATAATATGGAGTCTGTCCTGATACAACATAATAATTTTGGCTAATATCAACCTACATACATGGATACACAATTCATACTTATTCCGACTCATCAATCCCATCAAATGACCCAAATCAATAGCCGAAAAGGATCATCGAAGACATTTCATAAACTTAGATTAGAGATAGAAAAAACTATACATATCTCTAACGTTAAAAGGAAGACCATCACCATAATCAGTATTCCATATCTAAATAAAAATAGGTGACACTATACATAACAATTAATATATATTAATACAGATCTGACTATATTCTATGTCATAACCACAAAAATCCATACAAAATAAATATGTTCATACAAGCAAAGATTTAAATACATTGATAACAACATTTAATGTTCGTCAACGGTATTTGATGATGTTCCGATGCCACGCTCCTGAAGTCCTTGGGTGCATCCTTACTTTATCTTGACCTGAAAACATTCAATCTGAGGGTGATGAGCTCAATAACTCAGTGAGTGAAGAAGTTCATAATTTATTATGGTATTAGCAGTGTGTAGTGTACATATTATAAGAAATATGTGATCATTATCTAAATTGTTGGTGAACATAGATGTTAGTGTTTCCATTACAATTCAGTGAATATGTATTCTGTTGTCATATTAACAACTATCTATATCTTCAATAGTGTATTATGAATTACTCGGTGTCTACCATACCATATACAGTAACATTTTTAATACACACAGTACACACATGTGTCACACATGCACATTTATTCACTTACAACAATTATTTACCTTTCATTGTCTTCTTCACCTCTGGTTCTATATCTGGTCCTTTCTCTATAAATATATATATAACAATAATTCATCATCTCCCCTCTCCTCCGATCCTATATCCAGTCATTTTTCAGAAATATATGTATACATGATAATATTTCACCGTTTTTCACTTCCTCTGGTTCTATATTTGGTCCCTTCCTTTAGAAATATATAAACACACATATCATAGTTTTATCAAAAACTTATAATCAAGCAATATAATCAACGGCCACACGTATACAAGTCATATTAGCAGTTCCTACAAAGTATTAAATATAGTAAATCAAGCAACCTAATCACACTTATAACACCAACTAAACATGGTTTTCACAAAAATAATTTATGACTATTTAATTAACTCTAATTTATTGGGAACTCCACTCACCTCTGTCTGATTCCATTTTTTAACACACGTACGCATAGTTCTCATTTATACGATTGCAACGGCTTGAGAATAGTCTGAATTCAACTTTCGATGGCCAAGATATCGATCGAAAACTAAAATCGATATTAACGGGTTAGTTTTGTAAATTATAAGTGTTTGTAATCAGGGTTCTGAAAATAATACCTTTATTCATTAGAAGCTAAATACAATTTTACCTTTGATTAGTGATCAGGTCGGATTGGGTTGTTAACGGGTCGAATTCAGGTTTGCTTTGAAACCCAAATCCAACAACCCAATATGGGTTTCCTTCTCAATAAAAGCAACAGCAACAGCAGCACCTCCCCCACATGCGCCCGCTGCCTGACGCTGCGGCTCGGCGCCGTCACCCTTGGCAGCCACGACTCTAGCGCAACCAGCTAGAAAGAGAAGGAGAGAATGATGATGATGATGCTAATGGTGGTGGTGGTGGTAGTGCTCTGTCGTCTCTTGCATGCCCAACTCCCTGATGGCGCCATCGTGCTGCCATGTCTGTCACTCACCCTCCTTCATCGGCCGCCTCCGACAACAAGAAAGGAAAGGAAAGCGGAAGACAGGGAGAGAGTGAGAAGGAGAAAGTGAGGAGGAGGAGAAGGAGATGATGAGGAAGATGATGTTTCATTGCTGCTGTTGTTGTCGTTGACTTCACCGGAGCTGACCACGATGGCCGCCGGCCAGAAAAAGAGAGAGTGCTTGCGGAAGGAAGCTAGAAAGAGACGGTGTGTGGTTTAAAATGAGAATTATCATCTCATTCAACTTTATATGCATCCATCACCTACAAATTCTCCAATCACAAAGATCCATCTCAAACTTCAAATTTCCACCTCATCCATTTTCACCACCTCATCTCTCCCTTCACTAATCTTGGTTAGTTAGGTTAATTAAAAATTAAAGTCATTAGCTTAATTAAATGAGTATAACTAATTAGTAGTGGAATATATTTCTTGTACACAATTCTGTATACACTCAAACTTATATATATACCTATATACATACAAGTATACACACGTACCCACCGAAATACAATTTATTTTGTTTAAATACCTTTTAATTCTTATAACTTGTATCAACAAATCATGTAACTTGTCTACAAAAATATTTAGTTCCCATAAATTTCATAACCATTTTTATGGCGATATAAATAACACATGAATTATTAGTTTCAATTATTGGTTTCATTTATGAGTTCAGATTATCACTAATTATTTTTAAAAATATCAGTATTTTGAATAATAAACCAAAATTTAATTAAAACAAGTGTTAAAGTTCTACCGCCCTTAAGAAAGTTTCCTCCTCGAAACTTGGTGTACCTTGAAATGAGTGAGAGTAGAATTTCTACATTTATCTTTATATCATGAGCTTCCTCTTAAAATACAATATCTTATTCAGTCTTGTGATCAAAGATCTATATGGTTCTTTAATGTAGGATATGTCCTTTTAAGATCCATAGTGTTTGCTAAAGGATGTAGTGAAAATTATTTTTTTCTCTTTTTATTAACTATTTATCATTACTTATCAGTTTAAATCTTATTTTTATTGTCAGCTTAGTACTTCAGACTTATCAAAGGAATATCCTAATATTTACAATGGCTTAGATCAAAGACTAGTACTCCTTATAAAGATGACTTTGACTTCCTCAATACCTAATCTTCATTTTTTATGTTTGCTTTGTTAATAAAAATTTCCTTTCCAGTCAGGATTAAACCCATTAATATTTGTTCTCAGAACTCTCAGATTTATTATGTATTTTCTTAGCTGACACTCATGAGTTATGTATCTTTTCAATTCCAATGATAAGGTCAATCAGTATTTTACAAATCTAGCTCGTTTTGGTATCCTGAATAACAATTTTTTTTACCGACATATATCACTCCTTTCTTAGGATTTACTACCCAAATATTTTATCTTAAATTTTTTTCTGAAGTCCTTCCCAAAATCTCGATCTAGAAATTATACAAGTCAGGTGACTACAATAAGAAACTCCTAGTTCCTATATATCCACTATAAAATCATTAACGACCTTTTCCCATTTCAAGAATGTAGTTTATTATCATCTTTCAATTATATGGACGGTAAAATAATCCTCGATCCGTTAGTATTGTGAGATAAAGCAAAATTAAGCCCAAACTAGAATTATAGATGCTACATGAATAAATAATAACCATAATATCTTTGACATTTGCACCATAAAAAATTTAAAGATTTAATGTTCAAATTATATAGCCTAGTCTGATTATTCAGCAGTTGCCAACCAATTGTCAACTACCGAAAGAGAAGGTGCACAGTAGCCTAGAATGAAAACAGTTATGGATTCTGATCAACCAATCTAATTATATATAGGTCCAGATTCAATAATTTCACATGCAACATCATATATTGAAGAGTTCCTATATTCTTATATGTTAAGGTAAGTCAGTCAAGAAAAAGGATGACAGGAAGATAATAAAACCATCTATTAGCCTGATACTCATATCACTGAGCGCACAAATTTAATCTAGTAGAAGATAAAATTTTAGTTTTATATGAAATTAGATTCAAGTTTGAGTCTTCACACGTATAATAGTTTAAAGAGAAACCTCTCACACTTGTTCATCTTCTGCTGGTAAAGTAGTATTGGACTTGAACAATTCGGATCATAATTAAAACAAATTTATTATATAGCTCACTTTTTTTAAGCTATTAGTTGTCACTTATTGACAATTTCTTTTGAAATAATAATATAAACTCTTGGGCTTATCGTTGTATGTTGTGAATCAGTTTCAAGTTCTATGAATGTTTCATCAATTTCATAAAAGTTTCTCGTTGTGATATCATAATAACCATAATATGTCATGGGCATCAGTCGGTTAATATTTACCAGTGATAAGTTGGAAGCCATCTACTTCTATCCAAAAGGTGAAGGTTCTTCTCTATCAATATGGTTCATACATCAAAAGATATACTCAAGAAAATTTCTTACCTGGATGTAAAATTTTAAAATTCAAACAATGTTTGTTTCGCTTATAGTACACTACATATGCAAAAGTTCACAAACATAGATCTTCTTAATGTTGAAATATAAACATACAAAAGATCTAAAGGGTCTACTCATCATGTATTCCAACGATTGTCTCAACAAATATCCTACATTTGTTCCTCTATATCTTTATATTGTTCAGATTTAATTTGAGACTTCATCACTGTTGGCCTGGAGGCCTTCCACTCTAGTTTTGATGATGATTAACTCATGTAGTTATGTTTACTAATAATCTTGTGATTTTAGCTTCAGATCATTTAGTAAGATATTAGTTGGTGATTGCTTCAACAAGATGAGTTTTGAAGCTTTCACATGGTGATTCCAGTGCCCGAGCATCAAGATCATTCCTTTGCACTCGGAGGATCACGTTTTTGGATCGGGTCGACTTGAAGATGAAGATCGTCAAGAAAACTTAGGTATCCTAGTTTAGTTTGTGTGTTTTAGATCCATTTGTAAAGCTTAGAATAGTTGATATGCTCAAGTGCACAACACACACGTTTTATGATTTTTCGGTTTTTAGTTTAACCGATATTTGTTTTCATGAATAGATTGATTAAAACAAGTTTAAATGGTTTATACATATAGTAGATGTATTCTTTCTATACATGCATGCTTAAACTTATTAGACAAACTTATTTTGACTATCCTATTAATGTATTGAAAAATCAAAGTTTGATAAAATACAAGTTTTGGTTTTGATAAAAATGATAAAACACAAAAATAGTTCAAATTGATTGATATTTGAGTTGAAATTTTTATCATATGTTTATATATCAATGCAAAATGGTAAAACTATTTTTGGGGATTTTTAGATATTTTTAAAGAATTTTTAGAAATAATTTTAACCCCAGTTTCTGACCCAGAACAGTGGCTGACAGGCCAGATCGGCCGACCGCACGGTCGACCGAACCAAGGGCCAGTCGACCGTGCGGTCGACCGACGTGCACAGCCTTGTGCACGTCTGGCAGACACATGGGCCGGTCGACCGGGCGGTCGACCGGACTAGAGAGCCTTGCTCTCTGTATCTGGGCGGTCGACCGAGCGGTCGACCGGGTGCCCCAACGGTCATATTTATGACCGTTGGCGTCGACCGACCGGTCGACCGCAGGCCTATCAGGCTGACAGATCAGCCTAACGGCTAGTTTTCTGTTTGGCCTATATATACCCCATTTCTTTGGGATTTTGCATAAGATTTTCTAGAGCAAAAATTTTCCCATTCTCTGGTTTTAAAAACAAGTTTTCAAAAGTGTTTAAGAGCCAAAAAGATCAATCTTTATTTGTTTTAGAGTTTTTGAAAAAATCAAAGAAAATAGAAAAATTGGAGATTTGTTTTGTTCTTCATTTCTATCCTTTACAAAGAGTTTTCCCAAGTATTTTTCTTTGAGTTTTTGTTTTCCAAACTCTAAGTTTTTCACACTTGAGCTATATCATCTATCCTAATCTATTAGGATCTTTTGTTTTGTGGAAAGAGAGTGTTTGAGGTTGATTGAGCCTCCAAGTTGTAAACACCCTTGCTTTTGTTGTATCCCTCTTTGGTAGAGGTTGATCGGGTGATTGGTTTGCTCCCTCTTTGGTAGAGGTTGAGATTGTGGTTTGCTCCCTCTAGTGAGAGGTGGAGTTTGGTTTGTAACCCTCTTCGGTAGAGGTGTTGTTTGTTGTTTGGCTACGGGCCTACCCCTCGGTTGTGAGGCGATGTTTGAGAGAGGAGTTCGGTACTCCCTTGTTGTAAAAATCCTCCTCGGTGGAGGTTCCCTCGGTGGGAGTCCTCGGTGGACAAGATAGTGGATTAGAAATCCTTCTCGGTGAAGGCGGGCACGTAGAGCTAGGGGCTCGAAGCTCGAAGCATATCTTTATGTTTGCGTTTGATCCATTGTCTCTTAACCCTCTCTCTTTATTTGTGTTGTGCATAGCATTATTCATATTGCCATATCATTCATACTTGCTTGCATTTGTGCCTTGCATTAATTCACATTGCTATCTCATCCTTATATGCTTGGCTTGCTTGTGTGTGTGCCTCACTTATACTTAACCACAAGAGCTTCATATAGCACCTCAACCCTTATCTAGGGGAGTCAAGAGGAGTTAGTCCAGAGCCCTTCACGGAGAATTCGGCTACACTTGCTAGTTATATTAAGTGTGTTGCAAAATTTATTTTTAGCTTCCGCATTTAGTTTCTAGATTAGCATTATCACCTATTCACCCCCCCTCTAGGTAATTTCAATTGGTATTAGAGCCTACGCTCCTGATACTTAGGCTTAACAACCTAGGAGTGAATCCTTGTTTGCTAATCTATCATTTGCATTTTGCTTGTTTGCACACATATAGTTTGGACCCATGGACTTCATGACCCCACCTATGTTTGACCCTTCCAACATCATTGTTTGGAAGACTAGGATGTCCGTTTATTTACAAGCCCTAGGATATAAGGTTCACCTTGCCATTACCAAGGAATCAAACCTTAGTGATAGCAAGCATATAGAGGCCAATGCACTTGCCCTTGAGGACATTAGAAGCACGCTATCTAAAGATTATCTTTTGCTTGTTTCTAACCTTGATTCCGCCTTTGCAGTGTTGAACAAGTTGACAACAACCACCACTTCCAAGCTTCAATTGCCGATCCAACCGGAGGAATCTAGTGGAGATGAATCCAAGCCACTACAATGTTATATGATCCAAGAGAATAACTCCCTTGAGGTACAATCGAAAACTCAACTAGATAGTGATGATTGTGCTAGTTCTTCATATGATGAGAATATTGATCCCCATGCTTTAAATGAAGAACTATCTAATGTTTGTGAAAAATTAATAGAAAAATATAATGTTTTGAAAAAGAAAAGTCTAGAATTATTAATGAAAATAAAAGTTTGCATTCTAGACTTATCAATGTTTTGCAAGAGAAGGTTGAGATTTATAATGAAAGGGATTCATTAAGATCTCAACTAGACCTTACTCTAAAGGAAAATGAATTTTTGAAAAATAAAAATCATTGTAATAATGTTTTGAAAAATAACGATGTTTTGTCTTCAAAAGTTGAATTTGTTTTAAAAGAAAATGATTCTTTGAAAAGAGAAATTGATTTTATTTCAAAAGAATTAGAAATTTGTTTAAATAAAAATAATTTTTGAAAAATGATATTGTTTCTCATGTTTGCCATGCTTCTCCTAGAACACCTATTGCATGCCACACTTCTTCTTTAATTGAACATGATATATCTTTACTTAAGAAGAGTGTAAATTGTTTGGGCTCCACTTTGAGCCAATGTGTTGTGGGCCATACACGCTTGGAAACTTTGTTTCGAAAGAAACAAGTTCCATCTTTGCATGTACACCCTCCACGGCATACACATGCTACTCACGGTCACCATCATCACACCATGTATGCTCATGTGTACACATGTACACATTGTGGACATAAGGGCCACCTTGCTAAATTTTGCTATGATCGTATACATAATGTTAATTTAGCAAATAAATTTGTTTGGTTTAGAGAAGGGACTAACCCCCATGGACCCAAAAAGTTGTGGGTACCAAAGACCACCCCTATTGTTTATGATGTAGGTGTGGGCTCTCACATGACGTGAGAGTAACGGTACCTTGGAGTGGATGCGTTCCGAGCTTAAAGGAGACTATTTGGATGCATCACTTTCAAGGGATGTTTGGTGGGAGGACCACCTTGTTTTGGAGACATGGAGAAGTTGCCTCATAGGTTTTGGTAACGGTCTCTTACTCCTTATTTATTTATGCATGCTTTTTCATGTTCATTATTTGTAGCATGTTTTGTTGTTTATATGATCATTATGAAAATGCCATGATTATTAGACTCTTGACATGCATGTATAGCCCTTTTGAGACTCCCATGTTTAATATGGACCATTATTTTTGTGTTGTCACCATTTGTTTAGCTATCATGTTTATCATAGGTTTAATAACATGTGGATTTTCTTAATAATCATGTTTATGTTTATCATGATGATTTATATCTTGTTTTGATGCTTCATGATTTGAATATATGTTTAAATGTTAGTTTTCATTAAGACTAGGATTTATACTTGTGCATATAGTGGGTCACAAATAAATCTATATATGTTTGAGCATGAATGCTTATTTGTTCCCATTAGATGTGCTAGTATAGTCTTGTTTTGATGATTCATGCATTTTAAACTTGTATTCCCATTTTGATTTTATTTTTGATCATATGTTTTCATTTCATGTATATGTCTATTTCGTCAAACTTTAAGATATACATGTATACCCCTTGAGTCATTTGCTTTTCATGCAAATCTTTACATATGGACTCAATTGTATTTAGGGATATGTATGTATACTTTTTGTGTTGACAAATCATACATATACCTTGAAATGAAATTTGTTTTAATGGAAATTTAGTTTTTCATGTTTCCATATGTTTATGTTTAACTTCATGTATATGTCCATTTTATCTAAACTATTGTTATACATATACACCTTTTGAGTCACGTGCCTTCATGCATATATCTTTGTGGACTCGTTGTGTTTGGATATGTATGTAGACTTTAGTTTGTATAGGACATACATATACCTTGAAGATTAAATAATTTTGATGATTTTCATGTTTTCATGTTTCAAGGAATATTGAGCTTATTGTCTATCTTTCATGATTATGATCTTCACATCTTATTTGTACACTCACATTTATTGTTTACTCATGTGTTTGTTTTCATGAGTCATATTTATGGTTAATTGGCTTAGAGTGTTGGATATCATGTGGTTTTCATGATTCATGAAAAATATTTTATTTTATTCCTTACTTGAAGGATTTCGTACTAGTTTAAAAGTTTTTCATTTTAACTAGTTCGTGTCCTTCATATGGTAGAGTTTTTCAAACAAAGCTTATTTTCAAATCTATTTTTGAAAACCCCTACCTTCCAAGGGTGGTTGGATGGGAGATCATACTCATGTATGCTTTATAGTGAAAATCATTTTAAACTTGAACATGATTGGGAGGATAGGTTATATGAGTTATACTTTGATATTATTGTTGTTTCAATTGGTATCATTGGATTCTTTCAATTGGTATCAATTTTGACCTTTCGTGTATACTCATATATGTTTGTATGTATGTATGTTTTTCAATTCCATTAGTATCAATTTCGATTGGTATTAAACTTTTCATACATATATATGTTTTATTTGTGCTTATTATATCCCTATATCTTTAAGCACAAAATTTTGTTTATGCTAAAGCTTGAGTTTAACTTTGTTTCAATTGATTCAAATTTTTTTCAATTGGTATCTTAATTCGAGCTTACGCATTGTTTTTGTTGGTATTTCATAAAGGGGGAGAAAATTCGATTTTCATATTTCAATTGATATTTGTATCTCCACTCCCTTGCTTTATGATAGAAAATAAAAATTTTAAATTGATATCATATATTTAAAAAGAAAAATACTCTCTTTTGATATCAAGATGCTTATTTGAATGTTTTAAATTGGTATCTCAAAATTTTGTTTAAAAATAAATACAAAAGTTTTGATTTGTATTGCCTATATGCATGGAGAGCTTAACATATCTTCTACATATAGATTCATGTTGAGTGTATCTTGTATTGAGGAGCTTAACATCTCTTCTTTATGTGGTACACGTGTGTAGGGGAGCTTCACATCTCCTCTTATGCATTGCATAGTGTACGTTATGTGAATTAGGGCTTGTCATCCCTTCTTCATGTAATGTATCTATGTAGGGAAGCTTCACATCTTCCTCTTCATGAATGTATATAGCATATACCATTTATTTATTGATCTATGTTTACTTTCAATTGGTATCAAAATGCTACTTTGACATATTTTCAATTGATATCTTAATTGATTATCACCCCTATATTGATATTTTTTTGTTTTAGACAAAAAGGGGGAGAAAAATTTATTGATTTGGTTTTGGTTTTTATCCCTTTATTGATGATTGACAAAAAAGGGGAGAATTATTTGAGAAGTTTTTTATATGCATAGTTATGTTTTTGCATATATTAAGTTTAATTGGTATCTAGATGTTTTAATTGGTATCTAGAACATGTTTATTTGTTTTTGAAAATTTCATTGATATCAAGAGCATTTTATTGTTTATGATATCTATGCATGTTTCATGCTTCATAATTCATTACATATTTATGTTTATTTGTTTATGCATGAGTTAAGGGGGAGCTTCTTTGAAGCTTAACTTTAATCCATGCATATATAACTCCATGAGTTTTGTCATCATCAAAAAGGGGGAGATTGTTGGCCCGGAGGCCTTCCACTCTAGTTTTGATGATGATTAACTCATGTAGTTATGTTTACTAATAATCTTGTGATTTTAGTTTCAGATCAGTTAGCAAGATATTAGTTGGTGATTGCTTCAACAAGATGAGTTTTGAAGCTTTCACATGGTGATTCCAGTGCCCGAGCATCAAGATCATTCCTTTGCACTTGGTGGATCACGTTTTTGGATCGGGTCGACTTGAAGATGAAGATCGTCAAGAAGACTTAGGTATCCTAGTTTAGTTTGTGTGTTTTAGATCCATTTGTAAAGCTTAGAATAGTTGATATGCTCAAGTGCACAACACACACGTTTTATGATTTTTCGGTCTTTAGTTTAACCGATATTTGTTTTCATGAATAGATTGATCAAAAAAAGTTTAAATGGTTTATATGTGTAGTAGATGTATTCTTTCTATACATGCATGCTTAAACTTCTTAGACAAACTTATTTTGACTATCCTATTCATGTATTGAAAAATCAAAGTTTGATAAAATACAAGTTTTGGTTTTTGATAAAAATGATAAAACACAAAAATAGTTCAAATTGCTTGATATTTGAGTTGAAATTTTTATCATATGTTTATATATCAATGTAAAATGGTAAAACTATTTTTGGGAATTTTTAGATGTTTTTAAAGAATTTTTAGAAATAATTTTAACCCCAGTTTCTGACCCAGAACAATGGCTGACAGGCCAGGTCGGCCGACCGCACGGTCGACCGAACCAAGGGCCAGTCGACCGTGCGGTCGACAGACGTGCACAGCCTTGTGCACGTCTGGCAGACACATGGGCCGGTCGACCAGGCGGTCGACCGGACCAGAGAGCCTTGCTCTCTGTATCTGGGCGGTCGACCGGGCGGTCGACTGGGTGCCCCAACGGTCATATTTATGACCGTTGGCGGTCGACCGACCGGTCGACCGCAGGCCTGTCAGGCTGACAGATCAGCCTAACGGCTAGTTTTCTGTTTGGCCTATATATACCCCATTTCTTTGGGATTTTGCATAAGATTTTCTAGAGCAAAAATTTCCCATTCTCTGGTTTTAAAAACAAGTTTTCAAAAGTGTTTAAGTGCCAAAAAGATCAATCTTTATTTGTTTTAGAGTTTTTGAAAAAATCAAAGAAAATAGAAAAATTGGGAGATTTGTTTTGTTCTTCATTTCTATCCTTTACAAAGAGTTTTCCCAAGTATTTTTCTTTGAGTTTTTGTTTTTCAAACTCTAAGTTTTTCACACTTGAGCTATATCATCTATCCTAATCTATTAGGATCTTTTGTTTTGTGGAAAGAGAGTGTTTGAGGTTGATTGAGCCTCCAAGTTGTAAATACCCTTGCTTTTGTTGTATCCCTCTTTGGTAGAGGTTGATCGGGTGATTGGTTTGCTCCCTCTTTGGTAGAGGTTGAGATTGTGGTTTGCTCCCTCTAGTGAGAGGTGGAGTTTGGTTTGTAACCCTCTTCGGTAGAGGTGTTGTTTGTTGTTTGGCTACGGGCCTACCCCTCGGTTGTGAGGCAGTGTTTGAGAGAGGAGTTCGGTACTCCCTTGTTGTAAAAATCCTCCTCGGTGGAGGTTCCCTCGGTGGGAGTCCTCGGTGGACAAGATAGTGGATTAGAAATCCTTCTCGGTGAAGGCGGGGACGTAGAGGTAGGGCTCGAACCTCGAAATATATCTTTGTGTTTGTGTTTGATCCATTGTCTTTTAACCCTCTCACTTTATTTGTGTTGTGCATAGCATTATTCATATTGCCATATCATTCATACTTGCTTGCATTTGTGCCTTGCATTAATTCACATTGCTATTTCATCCTTATATGCTTGGCTTGCTTGTGTGTGTGCCTCACTTATACTTAACCACAAGAGCTTCATATAGTACCTCAATCCTTATTTAGGAGAATCAAGAGGAGTTAGTCCAGAGCCTTTCACGGGTGTAACGCCCCGATCCGGAGGGTACGGAGACGTTACTACGACGTATATACGCAGGTCGAAAATACCCTCACGTATATATGCTAAGCATCAGTACAGGCAGGAATCAGAGTACGGAAGAACAGTGGTAATAAACAATCCAGCAATAATAACACCAGTACGTAGTTATCACAAGACATGATATAATATCTGAAGAATGTATGATCACTAAGAAGTACTAAAGCAGGATGCACAATATGAAATACTGAATACTCACGAGTAGCAAGATGAGAATCTCGCGAGCCGATCAAGGAGAGGCTGGAAGAAGGAGGGTCCAGATAGGCAACTGCTAGGCCACGCTCCCGCTCTGCACTCTGATCAGGTACAACAAGGCTACGGCCCAGACTCCAAGGTCTGGACATGAGAATCCAGGGTTGTTAGCAACCCCAGCGAGTACAAGAATAAAGCCAGATGGCGTGCATAACAGGCACACGTGTACATGATCAAGTGATATGGTCCAGGCATGCAGGTACAGGAAATGACAAGTAATATAAGGAAAATGACAGTAAATCCGAGATCAAGTAAATACATGTAAATCAGTAAATCTGAATCGGAAAACATATATGGAAACGGTATAGAGAGCATAGGTACACGTAATCATGCGACAAAATAAGGCAAATGTGATAAATACACTAAACACGCGATAAATAAGTATGGACAATTCTAGTTGTATAAGCTCAGATTATGGATTCATGTAGTGATACGTCAAGGGGATAATCCAAATAAGGAAACCCTTATCTATATACCACATATCCGGTGTCACCATCATCTAAGTTCATACAACTTGAGTTGCCCTCAGGGTAACAGAACTAGAGCGTGACAGTAGTTATCATAGTATCACAGAAGTCATGTGTTATAAAATAGGGTGTCAACTCAAAGCATAAAACTGTAACTGGAGAATATACAGGTGTTGTATTTTAATTGATCAAATAATAATAGTCAGTACCATCTGATATTTCAGTCGCCTCCCTACCAGCGTCTCACATCACTGGTAGTCCATACTAGAGTTCGTACTCTGCAGAACTTACCCGGGTCTGATATGTGAGTATCAGGACCCGAACAAAGGAGAGACCAAATATCACACGTTCCTAACATTACTACTGTTTGGTTATTTTATGTTATTCATCCGATTCATATGCTTTTGTATGGGCTACCGGCACACGTACATCCACTTATGAATAAGACGAGTTATTATTTGGAAACTGATAAATCTGATGGCTCATATTTATAGTGGGTCACGTCTCTGCTCGGGACTAGCTCAGGAGTACATGCTACTGCTTCCGGGGACTTATCATTACGCGCCCCACACGACACTTCAGATTCAGACTACTACTTTCGGGGACTTATCATTACGCGCCCCACACGACACTTCAAAAATATCCATTATAAATATGACATCAACCGGTTTCCATCAGTTTCCCCCACCTAGTGTAAGTTGAGTATTTTATTATGCATATTGTCCAAAGATAATGTCCACAAGTATATACAGTATAACCATGATTATCCAACTACAGGAGTTAACAGGAGTATAATATCAGGAGTATAATATCAGGAGTCACCCTTTTTCAGGGGTTCAGGAGTACAGGAGTACAGGAGATACAGGAGTGCCAGATGTCTGGTCACATAATAATCATGAATATGTCAGGTAATACAGGTGCCAGGTGCCAGGTATCAGGTGTTATATATCATGTGGCAAATATATAGCATGTCAAATACCGGTGTCATATATCAAGTGTCAAATATAGCATGGCAAGTACCGATGTCAGGTATCATATGTCAAATATAGCATGGAAAGTACCGGTGTCAAATATAGCATGTCAAATGCCGGTGTAAATACTGAGTGCCGGTGTCAGATGTCACGGGTCAAGTGTAGCATGGCAAATATCAGTGTCAAATATAGTATGGTAAATAGCGAAATTAAATATAACATGACAATTATAGGAATCAAATATAGCATGGCAATTATCGGAATTAAATATAGCATGACAATTATCAGAATTTAATATAGCATGGCATTATCGGAATTAAATATATCATGACAATTATGTACTAAAATTATCATAGCAAGTATTAGGCATTTTAAAATATCCACATGTCCATATCATGTTATAAGTACAAAGGTAATTATTTTTAATTTAGTAATAAGCACTCGCATAATGTTAAAATAGATGCATGTTAAAAATAACTGTACTCGCCTGAAACCGGGGTGAAATACCGGTTAAAAGTCCAAGAAATCGGCGACCCACACGAGAATCCACTAGCCCGTAATTGTATTTTAAAATATATAATTAAAAAATATTTATATAAATATTAGAGAGGGAATGAGAGAAGGAGAGAGAGAGAGAGAGAGAAAGTTGTAGGAAGAAGAGAGAGAAAAAAAGGAGAGAAAATATGGTGTTTGTAAAAGGAAAATAGAAATTAAAATGGAAGGGGGTAGAGTTGTAAATATAGGGGAGTAAATAAAGGAATGAAGTGAGGGATATTTTTGGAAAGGAGAGAAAAGTGTTTTATTTAGGGAATGATTGGAGTTTTGAATGAAAGAAATAAAGAAAGAAAAGAAGAAAGAAAGAAAGAGAAGAAGGAGGAGGAGGGTGGGGCTTGGCCGGCGGCCACCGCCGCCGGCGGCCTGGCGGCGGCGGCGCCGCCGCTGGGGGTGCAGACCGCGCGCGCGCCTCCCCCAAGGGGAGGGAGGTGGAGGTGTGGGGTTGTTGTAGTTGTTGTTTGGTGGTGGTGGAAGATGGTGGTGGTGGTGGTTGTAGTGGTGGTGGTGATGTTTTGAGGTGATGGGGAGTTAGAGAAGGAGGAGGAGATGATGTTGGGTTGGTTGGAGTGGGGAATTTGGTGGTGGTGATGGAGAATTTTGGAGATGGAGTTGTGGTAATGGAGGTGGGTTTTTGGTGAAATTGGAGGTGGTGGGTTTGTTGGTGGTGGAATGAGATGGTGTTGTGAAGAGGAGTTGTTGGGAAGTTGATTGGGTGGTTTAGAAGTGGCCGGAGGCGGTGGTGGTGAAGGTGGAGGCGGCGGCCGTGAGGTAGCGTGAGTGGGTTATTTAGTTGGAGAAGATGAAGTTGGTTTTCTTGCTTTTTCCTTTGGATTTTTGTTGAAGGTGAATGATGTTGTGGTTTAATAGATGATGAGGGAAAAGATTTGATAGTTTAGGGGATGGTGTAGGGCGTCGGCGGCAGCCCTATGGCTGTCGGGCGGCATGGCGGCTTAGCGAAAATTAGGCCGTTGATTAAGGGGGGAGTTATCAAGGTGAATAATGAAAAGAATAAAAGAAAGAAAATTGGAAAAAATATAAGAGAAAGAAAATAAAATGTTTAAAAATTTCTATTATTATCTATTTTATTTGTTAAAATTTCTGGTAGCATAAAGTAGGGAGTAGAGGAGGGAAAAGCCAGAAAAGAAATCGCCGGTAAAAATATTATTATTTAAATAAGACAAAATTTGACTGTTTCAGAAACGTACAAAAAATTCTCAAAAATAGCAAATATTATTCTAAGATACATGACGAAATCGTATTTGAGAAATTCGATGTAGTGTTCAAATTAAAAATCTTGAAATCTTTCGGAATACTCGCCGACACCAGAATCGGTCAAATTTTGATAAATTTAGAAAAATCTCAAAAAATGTATTAAGATAGAAAATAAAATTCTAAGAAGTACTGTGAAAGCCGTTTCTGAAAATTCAAACCCATTTGAAAACTAAAAATCCGGGAATCGGTCAGCGATGCTGACCGACACAGGTTTTGGAGATTTTGTAAATAATTCTGAAAAATTCCAGAAAATCATGAAAAATCTAAAATATTAGAAAATGATGTTTAAAACTAAAATTGGTCAAATCAGATTATCAGAAATGCCAATTCGAGCAATGCACTAGGTTCGGGTCCCCGGTTCAGACTAGGGCTGACTCCGAGTCCACGAATCCAAATCCAATATAAAGCAATCACACCAATAATCATAAAACAGAAACAAATACAAGATAAATCAAAAAAATATGATAGAAAAATCAGAATACGTATCTACGTACGTATTCCAGGAACGGGGTGTTACATTCCATCCACCTTACAAAAATTTCGTCCTCGAAATTTCGATAAGGGGAAGATGAACATAGAAGGAATAGGAATGAGGATTTATACCAATCAAGATATGAGTAACTGAGGATAATTCCCACCAATTGGCTGAATGATAAACCCAGGACTAAGACATCTCTGCACTACTGCCATATATATCCTCTGACGGTGCCATAATAATACCGACCTGATGTCTGCTCTTTCGAACTGCGAAGCAAAGCTGATAGAATCCCTAGAAATCCATAGTGCTGAAATCCATAATATAAAATCTCTAGAAATCCATAGAAATCCATACTATAATATAAAGTCCCGCATGGCATGAAGCTGTCCTTGACAAAGAATCCATAGTAGAGTTACCGATACTGCATACACATTATTTCTCCAGAATACCGAAGATAAAGAAAACTCGGATATTACTGAGCATGAATAAAGAAGACCGATAATTAAGAATTCCTGAATACTGGGCATTGCTATCTCTGAAAGGCATAACCGAGAATATAGAATAACCACAAAGAATTCTGAATACTAACTTCTGAATGACAACCCGACTGCACATGAAACATTAAAGAATACTCAATCTCTGCAAGGTTGGCCGAATGGATCGTTCATACGGATCACGGCAATAGCTCAGATATAGTGAGAAAACCCTGTACATCGGATCCATGAAAACATGCAAGGCAGAAGAAGTCCGAGAAACGGCTAGAGTGCTAAGCACTGAAGGACTAGCCACGGACGGAACCAAGCCTAGGTAAGGCCATCGCGTAACACATCTCAGGCGTTAAGCATTAGAGTGCAGCGGAGCTAACGCTCTGCGAGGCTCGCACTTGGCGGAGCTCACGCAGCGAAACCAGCGCGTAACACAACGCTAAATGCTAAGCACCAGGGTGCAGCGAAGTCCACACCTAGTTAGGTCCACGGGTGACTAGAACACAACCCTCGCTTGGCGAGGCTAGCGGGGTCCATAGTCCATCAAATCAAAAAACTGCTCTGAGAACACGATCAAGAATCACAATAATCGAAACGAGTCCCGAATGCTGTCTCCATAACTCTGTCTGGCAGAAGCCCTAAATCTGAAATACTATTCCATACCGATGTTCCTTATGCAATGATACGGTCTGTCTGATTATATAAGTGATGACTACCCCACTTGCTGTGCTGATTTCCCGTGATATATCCATAAGTACAAGAATAGAATGCGAGGCTGAAGGACCATCCAATATAAAACCAGGTGATGCACCAGAGTCAAAGAATACCAGAACATAATGATAGCGAATCACATCTGTCTTGCTGCTACCCTACCAGTTTATCCATATCTTGAGTTGGTATAAGAATGAAAGGAACCGGAAATGGAAAAGGATGGAAGAGATTCAAGAATCAAGAGAAGGACGATCAAGAGGGAATAGGTAACTTTGTACTTGCAGTTAGATTGTCTAACCACGACTCATGCATTGTACCGAGGATGGAGAGCCTAGGCTCTGATACCACCCTGTAACGCCCCGATCCGGAGGGTACGGAGACGTTACTGCGACGTATATACGCAGGTCGGAAATACCCTCACATATATACGCTAAGCATCAGTACAGGCAGGAATCAGAGTACGGAAGCACAGTGGTAATAAACAATCCAGCAATAATAACACCAGTACATAGTTATCACAAGACATGATATAATATCTGAAGAATGTATGATCACTAAGAAGTACTAAAGCAGGATGCACAATATGAAATACTGAATACTCACGAGTAGCAAGATGAGAATTTCGCGAGCCGATCAAGGAGAGACTGGAAGAAGGAGGGGTCTAGATAGGCAACTGCTAGGCCACGCTCCCGCTGCGCACTCTGATCAGGTACAACAAGGCTACGGCCCAGACTCCAAGATCTGGACATGAGAATCCAGGGTTGTTAGCAACCCCAGCGAGTACAAGAATAAAGCCAGATGGCGTGCATAACAGGCACACGTGTACATGATCAAGTGATATGGTCCAGGCATGCAGGTACAGAAAATGACAAGTAATATAAGGAAAATGACAGTAAATCCGAGATCAAGTAAATACATGTAAATCAGTAAATCTGAATCGGAAAACATGCATGGAAACGGTATAGAGAGCATAGGTACACGTAATCATGCGACAAAATAAGGCAAATGTGATAAATACACTAAACACGCGATAAATAAGTATGGACAATTCTAGTTGTATAAGCTCAGATTATGGATTCATGTAGTGATACGTCAAGGGATAATCCAAACAAGGAAACCCTTATCTATATACCACATATCCGGTGTCACCATCATCTAAGTTCATACAACTTGAGTTGCCCTCAGGTAACAGAACTAGAGCGTGACAGTAGTTATCATAGTATCACAGAAGTCATGTGTTATAAAATAGGGTGTCAACTCAAAGCATAAAACTGTAACTGGAGAATATACAGGTGTTGCATTTTAATTGATCCAATAATAATAGTCAGTACCATCTGATATTTCAGTCCCCTCCCTACCAGCGTCTCACATCACTGGTAGTCCATACTAGAGTTCGTACTCTGCAGAACTTACCCGGGTCTGATATGTGAGTATCAGGACCCGAACAAAGGAGAGACCAAATATCACACGTTCCTAACATTACTACTATTTGGTTATTTTATGTTATTCATCCGATTCATATGCTTTTGTATGGACTAACCGGCACACATACATCCACTTATGAATAAGACGAGTTATTATTTGGAAACTGATAAATCTGATGGCTCATATTTATAGTGGGTCCCGTCTCTGCTCGGGACTAACTCAGGAGTACAGGCTACTGCTTCCGGGGACTTATCATTACGCGCCCCACACAACACTTCAGATTCAGGCTACTGCTTCTGGGGACTTATCATTACGCGCCCCACACGACACTTCAGAAATATCCATTATAAATATGACATCAACCGGTTTCCATCAGTTTCCCCCACCAAGTGTAAGTTGAGTATTTTATTATGCATATTGTCCAAAGATAATGTCCACAAGTGTATACAGTATAACCATGATTATCCAACTACAGGAGTTAACAGGAGTATAATATCAGGAGTATAATATCAGGAGTCACCCTTTTTCAGGGGTTCAGGAGTACAGGAGATACAGGAGTGCCAGATGTCTGGTCACATAATAATCATGAATATGTCAGGTAATACAGGTGCCAGGTTCCAGGTATCAGGTGTTATATATCATGTGGCAAATATATAGCATGTCAAATACCGGTGTCATATATCAAGTGTCAAATATAGCATGGCAAGTACCGATGTCAGGTATCATATGTCAAATATAGCATGGAAAGTACCGGTGTCAAATATAGCATGCCAAGTGCCGGTGTAAATACTGAGTGCCGGTGTCAGATGTCACGGGTCAAGTGTAGCATGGCAAATATCAGTGTCAAATATAGCATGGTAAATAGCGAAATTAAATATAACATGACAATTATAGGAATCAAATATAGCATGGCAATTATCGGAATTAAATATAGCATGATAATTATCAGAATTTAATATAGCATGGCAATTATCGGAATTAAATATATCATGACAATTATGTACTAAAATTACCATAGCAAGTATTAGGCATTTTAAAATATCCACATGTCCATATCATGTTATAAGTACAAAGGTAATTATTTTTAATTTAGTAATAAGCACTCGCATAATGTTAAAATAGATGCATGTTAAAAAATAACTGTACTCGCCTGAAACCGGGGTGAAATACCGGTTAAAAGTCCAAGAAATCGGCGACCCACACGAGAATCCACTAGCCCGTAATTGTATTTTAAAATATATAATTAAAAATATTTATATAAATATTAGAGAGGGAATGAGAGAAGGAGAGAGAGAGAGAGAGAAAGTTGTAGGAAGAAGAGAGAGAAAAAAGGAGAGAAAATATGGTGTTTGTAAAAGGAAAATAGAAATTAAAATGGAAGGGGGTAGAGTTGTATAGGGGAGTAAATAAAGGAATGAAGTGAGGGATATTTTTGGAAAGGAGAGAAAAGTGTTTTATTTAGGGAATGATTGGAGTTTTGAATGAAAGAAATAAAGAAAGAAAAGAAGAAAGAAAGAAAGAGAAGAAGGAGGAGGAGGGTGGGGCTTGGCCGGCGGCCACCGCCGCCGGCGGCCTGGCGGCGGCAGCGCCGCCGCTGGGGGTGCAGACCGCGCGCGCGCGCCTCCCCCAAGGGGAGGGAGGTGGAGGTGTGGGGTTGTTGTAGTTGTTGTTTGGTGTGGTGGAAGATGGTGGTGGTGGTGGTTGTAGTGGTGGTGGTGATGTTTTGAGGTGATGGGGAGTTAGAGAAGGAGGAGGAGATGATGTTGGGTTGGTTGGAGTGGGGAATTTGGTGGTGGTGATGGAGAATTTTAGAGATGGAGTTGTGGTAATGGAGGTGGGTTTTGGTGAAATTGGAGGTGGTGGGTGGTTGTTGGTGGTGGAATGAGATGGTGTTGTGAAGAGGAGTTGTTGGGAAGTTGATTGGGTGGTTTAGAAGTGGCCGGAGGCGGTGGTGGTGAAGGTGGAGGCGGCGGCCGTGAGGTAGCGTGAGTGGGTTATTTAGTTGGAGAAGATGAAGTTGGTTTTCTTGCTTTTTCCTTTGGATTTTTGTTGAAGGTGAATGATGTTGTGGTTTAATAGATGATGAGGGAAAAGATTTGATAGTTTAGGGGATGGTGTAGGGCATCGGCGGCAGCCCTATGGCTGTCGGGCGGCATGGCAGCTTAGCGAAAATTAGGCCGTTGATTAAGGGGGGAGTTATCAAGGTGAATAAATGAAAAGAAATAAAAGAAAGAAAATTGGAAAAAATATAAGAGAAAGAAAATAAAATGTTTAAAAATTTCTATATTATCTATTTTATTTGTTAAAATTTCTGGTAGCATAAAGTAGGAGAGTAGAGGAGGGAAAAGCCAGAAAAGAAATCGCCGGTAAAAATATTATTATTTAAATAAGGCAAAATTTTGACTGTTTCAGAAACGTACCAAAAAATTCTCAAAAATAGCAAATATTATTTTAAGATATATGGCGAAATCGTATTTGAGAAATTCGATGTAGTGTTCAAATTAAAAATCTTGAAATCTTTCGGAATACTGGCCGACACCAGAATCGGTCAAATTTTGATAAATTTAGAAAAATCCCAAAAATGTATTTAGATAGAAAATGAAATTCTAAGAAGTACTGTGAAAGCCGTTTCTGAAAATTCAAACCCATTTGAAAACTAAAAATCCGGGAATCGGTCAGCGATGCTGACCGACACCGGTTTTGGAGATTTTGTAAATAATTCTAAAAAATTCCAGAAAATCATGAAAAATCTAAAATATTGGAAAATGATGTTTAAAACTAAAATTGGTCAAATCAGATTATCAGAAATGCCAATTCGAGCAATGCACTAGGTTCGGGTCCCGGTTCAGACTAGGGCTGACTCCGAGTCCGCGAATCCAAATCCAATATAAAGCAATCACGCCAATAATCATAAAATAGAAACAAATACAAGATAAATCAAAAAATATGATAGAAAAATCAGAATACGTATCTACGTACGTATTCCAGGAACGGGGTGTTACAACGGGGAATTCGGCTACACTTGTTGGTTGTATTAAGTGTGTTGCAAAATTTGTTTTTAGCTTCCGCATTTAGTTTCTAGATTAGCATTATCACCTATTCTCCCCCCTCTAGGTAATTTCAATTGGTATCAGAGCCTACGCTCCTGATACTTAGGCTTAACAACCTAGGAGTGAGATCCTTGTTTGCTAATCTATCATTTGCATTTTGCTTGTTTGCACACATATAGTTTGGGCCCAGACTTCATGACCCCACCTATGTTTGACCCTTCCAACATCATTGTTTGGAAGACTAGGATGTCCGTTTATTTACAAGCCCTAGGATATAAGGTTCACCTTGCCATTACCGAGAAATCCTACCTTAGTGATAGCAAGCATATAGAGGCCAATGCACTTGCCCTTGAGGCCATTAGAAGCACGCTATCTAAAGAATATCTTTTCCTTATTTCTAACCTTGATTCCGCCTTTGCAGTGTGGAACAAGTTGACAACAACCACCACCTCCAAGCTTCAATTGCCGATCCAACCGGAGGAATCTAGTGGAGATGAATCCGAGCCACTACAATGTATATGATCCAAGGGAATAACTCCCTTGAGGTACAATCGGAAACTCAACTAGATAGTGATAATTGTACTAGTTCTTCATATGATGAGAATATTGATCCCCATGCTTTAAATGAAGAATATCTATTGTTTGTGAAAAATTAATAGAAAAATATAATGTTTTGAAAAGAAAAGTCTAGGAATTATTAATGAAAATAAAAGTTTGCATTCTAGACTTAACAATGTTTTACAAGAGAAAATTGAGATTTATAATGAAAGGGATTCATTAAGATCTCAACTAGACCTTGCTTTAAAGGAAAATGAATTTTTAAAAATAAAAATGATTGTAATAATGTTTTGAAAAATAATGATGTTTTGTCTTCAAAAGTTGAATTTGTTTTAAAAGAAAATGATTCTTTGAAAAGAGAAATTGATTTTATTTCAAAAGAATTAGAAATTTGTTTAAATAAAAATAAATCTTTGAAAAATGATATTGTTTCTCATGTTTGCCATGCTTCTCCTAGAACACCTATTGCATGCCACACTTCTTCTTTAATTGAACATGATATATCCTTGCTTAAGAAGAGTGTAGATTGTTTGGGCTCCACTTTGAGCCAATGTGTTGTGGGCCATACACGCTTGGAAACTTTGTTTCGAAAGAAACAAGTTCCATCTTTGCATGTACACCCTCCACGGCATACACATGCTACTCACGGTCACCATCATCACACCATGTATGCTCATGTGTACACATGTACACATTGTGGATATAAGGGCCACCTTACTAAATTTTGCTATGATCGTATACATAATGTTAATTTAGCAAATAAATTTGTTTGGATTAGAGAAGGGACTAACCCCCATGGACCCAAAAAGTTGTGGGTACCAAAGACCACCCCTATTGTTTATGATGTAGGTGTGGGCTCTCACATGACGTGAGAGTAGCGGTACCTTGGAGTGGATGCGTTCCGAGCTTAAAGGAGACTATTTGGATGCATCACTTTCAAGGGATGTTTGGTGGGAGGACCACCTTATTTTAGAGACATGGAGAAGTTTCCTCATTGGTTTTGGTAACGGTCTCTTACTCCTTATTTATTTATGCATGCTTTTTCATGTTCATTATTTGTAGCATGTTTTGTTGTTTATATGATCATTATGAAAATGCCATAATTATTAGACTCTTGACATGCATGTATAGCCCTTTTGAGTCTCCCATGTTTAATATGGACCATTATTTTTGTGTTGTCACCATTTGTTTAGCTATCATGTTTATCATAGGTTTAATAACATGTGAATTTTCTTAATAATCATGTTTATGTTTATCATGATGATTTATATCTTGTTTTGATGCTTCATGATTTGAATATATGTTTAAATGTTAGTTTTCATTAAGACTAGGATTTATACTTGTGCATATAGTGGGTCACAAATAAATCTATATATGTTTGAGCTTGAATGCTTATTTGTTCCCATTAGATATGCTATTATAGTCTAGTTTTGATGATTCATGCATTTTAAACTTGTATTCCCATTTTAGTTTTGTTTTTGATCATATGTTTTCATTTCATGTATATGTCTATTTTGCCAAACTTTAAGATATACATGTATACCCCTTGAGTCATTTGCTTTTCATGCAAATCTTTACATATGGACTTAATTGTATTTAGAGATATGTATGTATACTTTTTGTGTTGACAAATCATACATATACCTTGAAATGAAATTTGTTTTAATGGAAATTTAGTTTTTCATGTTTCCATGTGTTTATATTTAACTTCATGTATATGTCCATTTTATCTAAACTATTGTTATACATATACATCCTTTTGAGCCACGTGCCTTCATGCATATATCTTTGTGGACTCGTTGTGTTTGGATATGTATGTATACTTTAGTTTGTATAGGACATACATATACCTTGAAGATTAAATAGTTTTGATGATTTTCATGTTTTCATGTTTCAAGGAATATTGAGCTTATTGTCCATCTTTCATGATTATGATCTTCACATCTTATTTGTACACTCACATTTATTGTTTACTCATGTGTTTTCATAAGTCATATTTATGCTTAATTGGCTTAGAGTGTTGGATATCATGTGGTTTTCATGTTTCATGAAAAATATTTTGTTTTATTCCTTACTTGAAGGATTTCGTATTAGTTTAAAAGTTTTTCATTTTAACTAGTTCGTGTCCTTCATATGGTAGAGTTTTTCAAACAAAGCTTATTTTCAAATCTATTTTTGAAAACCCCTACCTTCCAAGGGCGGTTGGATGGGAGATCATGCTCATGTATGCTTTATAGTGAAAATCATTTTAAACTTGAACATGATTGGGAGGATAGGTTATATGAGTTATACTTTGATATTATTGTTGTTTCAATTAGTATCACTGGATTCTTTCAATTGGTATCAATTTTGACCTTTCGTGTATACTCATATATGTTTGTATGTATGTATGTTTTTCAATTCCATTAGTATCAATTTCGATTGGTATTAAACTTTTCATACATATATATGTGTTATTTGTGCTTATTACATCCCTATATCTTTAAGCACAAATTTTGTTTATGCTAAAGCTTGAGTTTTAACTTTGTTTCAATTGATTCAATTTTTTTTCAATTGGTATCTTAATTCGAGCTTACGCATTATTTTTGTTGGTATTTCATAAAGGGGGAGAAAATTCGATTTTCATATTTCAATTGATATTTGTATCTCCACTCCCTTGCTTTATGATAGAAAATAAAAATTTTAAATTGATATCATATACTTAAAAAGAAAAATACTCTCTTTTGATATCAAGATGCTTATTTGAATGTTTTAAATTGGTATCTCAAAATTTTGTTTAAAAATAAATACAAAAGTTTTGATTTGTATTGCCTATATGCAAGGAGAGCTTAACATCTCTTCTAGATTCATGTCGAGTGTATCTTGTATTGAGGAGCTTGACATCTCTTCTTTATGTGGTACACATGTGTAGGGGGAGCTTCACATCTCCTCTTATGCATTGCATAGTGTACGTTATGTGAATTAGGGCTTGTCATCCCTTCTTCATGTAATGTATCTATGTAGGGAAGCTTTACATCTTCCTCTTCATGAATGTATATAGCATATACCATTTATTTATTGATCTATGTTTACTTTCAATTGGTATCAAGATGCTACTTTGACATATTTTCAATCGATATCTTAATTGATTGTCACCCCTATATTGATATTTTTTTTGTTTTAGACAAAAGGGGGGAGAAAAATTTATTGATTTGGTTTTGGTTTTTATCCCTTTATTAATGATTGACAAAAGGGGGTAGAATTATTTGAGAAGTTTTTTATATGCATAGTTATGTTTTTGCATATATTCAGTTTAATTGGTATCTAGATGTTTTAATTGGTATCTAGAACATGTTTATTTGTTTTTGAAAATTTCATTGATATCAAGAGCACTTTATTGTTTATGCATATCTATGCATGTTTCATGTTTCATAATTCATTGCATATTTATGTTTATTTATTTATGCATGAGTTAAAGGGGAGCTTCTTTGAAGCTTAACTTTAATCCATGCATATATAACTCCATGAGTTTTGTCATCATCAAAAGGGGGAGATTGTTGGCCCGGAGGCCTTCCACTCTAGTTTTGATGATGATTAACTCATGTAGTTATGTTTACTAATAATCTTGTGATTTTAGTTTCAGATCATTTAGCAAGATATTAGTTGGTGATTTCTTCAACAAGATGAGTTTTGAAGCTTTCACATGGTGATTCCAGTGCCCGAGCATCAAGATCATTCCTTTGCACTCGGTGGATCACGTTTTTGGATCGGGTCGACTTGAAGATGAAGATCGTCAAGAAGACTTATGTTTCCTAGTTTAGTTTTTGTATTTTAGATCCATTTGTAAAGCTTAGAATAGTTGATATGCTTAAGTGCACAACACACACGTTTTATGATTTTTCGGTCTTTAGTTTAACCGATATTTGTTTTCATGAATAGATTGATCAAAAAAAATTTAAATGGTTTATATGTGTAGTAGATGTATTCTTTCTATACATGCATGCTTAAACTTCTTAGACAAACTTATTTTGACTATCTTATTCATGTACTGAAAAATCAAAGTTTGATAAAATACAAGTTTTGGTTTTTGATAAAAATGATAAAACACAAAAATAGTTCAAATTGCTTGATATTTGAGTTGAAATTTTTATCATATGTTTATATATCAATGCAAAATGGTAAAACTATTTTTGGGAATTTTAGATGTTTTTAAAGAATTTTTAGAAATAATTTTAACCCCAGTTTCTGACCCAGAACAGTGGCTGATAGGCCAGGTCGGCTGACCGCACGGTCGACCGAACCAAGGGCCAGTCGACCGTGCGGTCGACCGACGTGCACAGCCTTGTGCACGTCTGGCAGACACATGGGCCGGTCGACCGGGCGGTCGACCGGACCAGAGAGCCTTGCTCTCTGTATCTGGGCGGTCGATCGGGCGGTCGACCGGGTAGCCCCAACGGTCATATTTATGACCGTTGGCGGTCGACCGACCGGTCGACCGCAGGCCTGTCAGGCTGACAGATCAGCCTAACGGCTAGTTTTCTGTTTGGCCTATATATACCCAATTTCTTTGGGATTTTGCATAAAATTTTCTAGAGCAAAAAATTTCCCATTCTCTGGTTTTAAAAACAAGTTTTCAAAAGTGTTTAAGTGCCAAAAAGATCAATCTTTATTTGTTTTAGAGTTTTTGAAAAAATCAAAGAAAATAGAAAAATTGGGAGATTTGTTTTGTTCTTCATTTATATCCTTTACAAAGAGTTTTCCCAAGTATTTTTCTTTGAGTTTTTGTTTTTCAAACTCTAAGTTTTCCACACTTGAGCTATATCATCTATCCTAATCTATTAGGATCTTTTGTTTTGTGGAAAGAGAGTGTTTGAGGTTGATTGAGCCTCCAAGTTGTAAACACCCTTGCTTTTGTTGTATCCCTCTTTGGTAGAGGTTAATCGGGTGATTGGTTTGCTCCCTCTTTGGTAGAGGTTGAGATTGTGGTTTGCTCCCTCTAGTGAGAGGTGGAGTTTGGTTTGTAACCCTCTTCGGTAGAGGTGTTGTTTGTTGTTTGGCTACGAGCCTACCCCTCGGTTGTGAGGCGGTGTTTGAAAGAGGAGTTCGGTACTCCCTTGTTGTAAAAATCCTCCTCGGTGGAGGTTCCCTCGGTGGGAGTCCTCGGTGGACAAGATAGTGGATTAGAAATCCTTCTCGGTGAAGGCGGGGACGTAGAGGTAGGGGCTCGAACCTCGAAACATATCTTTGTGTTTGCGTTTGATCCATTGTCTCTTAACCCTCTCTCTTTATTTGTGTTGGGCATAGCATTATTCATATTGCCATATCATTCATACTTGCTTGCATTTGTGCCTTGCATTAATTCACATTGCTATTTCATCCTTATATGCTTTGCTTGCTTGTGTGTGTGCCTCACTTATACTTAACCACAAGAGCTTCATATAGCACCTCAACCCTTATCTGGGGGAATCAAGAGGAGTTAGTCCAGAGCCCTCCACGGGAAATTCGGCTACACTTGTTGGTTGTATAAAGTGTGTTGCAAAATTTGTTTTTAGCTTCCGCATTTAGTTTCTAGATTAGCATTATCACCTATTCACCTCCCCCCCTCTAGGTGATTTCAATCACTTGGGTTTCTATCTTAATTCCATCCATATTGTCAATCTTTCCAGATACTAGTAAACCCACAATCATATCCTCTTTATCACTATATGTTTCTTCAGACTCTATCAATATCTGAGATTTTGTATCCTCAAATTATTCCATATAGACAATAGAGAACGCTATATCAAACTTTTCTTATATAATAACCCCACTATATAAAACATATCTCTGTAACACTTTATTTAATATAGTATCAAAAGTACATAATTCTTACAATTTAATGTATCCCTTATATTTTGTTATCCGAATTTCCATCATTTCACACTTAGATTCTTAATAAAGTTCTTTCGCTCCAATTTAACCTTGATTTGCCTGATATTTTAACTATTCCCTTACTCTAGTGTCTCATACCACTGGCAGCTAATACTGAGGGCTCGCACTCCCAGCAGAACACATCTAAGTCAAGGCATGCGACTATACCCTTATTCGAGCATAAGAAAATAATCAATATCACGTATCTTGAGATCAATCATACACGTCAGAACCCACTACCCCTTAAAAACTATCCATATTCAATCATACAATCATAGAAATAATGCACGTATGTATACATCAATCCTAATGTCCAATCCTAATTCTGAAATAAACTATTCTAAATCACATTCTTAGGCCTATACTTCCTTAAGCTTACACCTGAACTCCACTCTTTATTCCTCAGTCTGAGCTCTGATATCAACTATAACGGTCTCACTTTTTAATCATTGAATTATCATAATCATAAACTGTTATAATCATTCAGATAATCAGTAATAATTTGGACAACATCTCCTCTATAATACGGAGTCTATCCTGATACAACATATCAATTTTCGTCTAACATCAGCCTACTTACATGGATACATAACTCATACTTATTCTAACTCATCAATCCCATCAAAATGACCCAAATCAATAGCCAAAAAGGATTGAAGTCATTTCATAAACTTAGATTAGAAATAGGTAAAATAATACATAACTCTAACATCGAGAGTCAGACCATCACCCAATCAGTATTCTATGTCTAGACCAAAATAGGTGACACTATACATTACCATTAATATATATTTCAGATCTGACTATGTTCTAAACCATAACCACTAAATTCATACAAAATAAATATGTTCATACAAGCAAAGAATTAAAATATATCGATAATAACATTTAACGTTCGTCAAGAGTATTTGACGATGTTTCGGTGCCACGCTCCTGAAGTCCTTGGGTTGCATCCTTACTTTATCTTGACCTGAAAACATTCAGTCTGAGAGGGGTGAGATCAACAGCTCAGTGAGTGAAGAAGTTCAGAATTTATCATGATATTAATAATGGGTAGTGTACATGTTATAACAAAAGATGTGATCATTTATCAAAATTGTTGGTGAACATAGATGTCAGTGTTTCTATTACAATTCAGTGAATTTGTAACATGTTATCATATCAATAGCTATCTATATCTTCATTGGTGTATTACGAATTTTTCGATGTCCACCATACCATACACGGTAACATTTTCAATACACACATACTGTACACACACATACATGTTTATTTATTTACAATAATTATTTATCTTTCACCGTCTTCTTCACTTCTCATTCTATATGTAGTCCCTTTCTCCATAAATATTGTAGTGGTCACTTTCTAACTCGCCCGAGATCACGACGCGTGTCAATCCAGCCTCGCGTAGATATGCGACACGTGGTTACTTCTGAAACGATTAATCTGAAATCATCACCTTGTTTTGATTACAAATGGGTCAAGAGATTAACATAAGAGTAAGATTCAATTACAGAGATCTCTATCCTTAACCCAAATCTTAATTCAAATAAGGTAACAACCTCCCAGGGCAGTTCACCCTTATCTACAGTTGAACCCGTATCACTAGATAGAGATGAACTCTGGCCTACAATAATTCAAACTGGGCGTTCGGCTCCATCCTAAGCTAGATAGGACATTTAGGTATTCAAATTGAGTAGGACTCCCTAGATCATCTATTTTGACATGATTTGTATATATAAAAGGTCCCTTCCAATGAGAAAGAAGGGACCTCACGTTCACCGGAATCCAGATAACCCTAATGTAATCTCCATTGACATAATCAAGCTTCTCTCTTACTCTCCACGATTTTTTTCCTCTTCGGGTTTTTCACATAATTCATTATGTTTGGGATTGGCTTCTTCTGTGATTTGATTACATCCACCATTATGGATTGATTCCCTACAAATTACACACTGCATTTAGTGCTTTCATTGAAATATTTTGAAGTCACACTCGAGGCCTCTCTGTCAAAATACCCTATTCCTTCTTTCGAAACTACCCACATGACCGACATGGCTCCATTGAGGAAGAGTGTCAACTAGATTATGGTCGACCCGGTCGTTCTGAAAAAAATGACGAAAGTGATAGGGGCAGCAGAACCAACGAATTGTCGACTCACCCTATCAGATGTCCATATCTCAGACGTGGAGGACTCCCATCCTGTTACTGTGTCGCCACTCAGGAGCCAGACTGTCGAACCCACGCCTCTACTCAACGAAGATCAACTCCTCCAGATGCTTTCCTCCATGCAGAAGCAGTTGAAGATTAGAGCATGGAGATGATCCGTATCCGTGAGGTAGCCGCCCGTGAGAAAGAAGTGGCAACCCGTGTCCAAAATGTTTGCTCAAATAGATCAGAGCACAACGGGGGTCGCGTCTCCCACTGCGGGAAGAAACCTGCGGGCCCCTTCGCCAACATGCACACAGGAATATGCTCACTCCACTGGAAGTTTGAGGCACGTCTGGCTAGAGACCAACAAAGATGAAGAGGACTCCGAGAACACTTGTCGTTCCCAAACGCTAAAGTTCCCTTAGATTGAGAACATCGCGGACCTAGTTCAGGAGCGATTCAACAAAGCGAGTCAACAGTTTTCAAAAGGGATTGAGTATATTGGGTAGAGGCCCACCGACTCTCCGTTATCAAGAGAGATCACCACGCCCCACTTCTCAAAGAAGTTTGTGATACCATCCTTTGATCATTATTTGGGAACCTCTGATCCACTTCTTCATTTCTGTCAGTACCAGGACAAGACGACGGTCTACGCCCACGATGACCTCCTTCTCTGCCGAGCATTATCATCCAGCCTCAAGGGGGTCGCCTACCACTGGTTCTATTCGCTTCCTAGGAATTCGCTCTGAAATTTTTGTGAGGTGAATGAGGTTTTTTTTTAACTAGTTTACTTCCCGGAGGGAATTTCAGAGGACTAGCAACCACCTCCTCACAGTAAAAATGAAAGCCGGGTGAGCCTGAAGAACTATATTAACTATTTTCAGAGTCAGATGGCCTGATATACAACTACAATGAGGATATGGTCATCGCCGCCCTCATCAGTGGGTTGCAGGTCACCAATCCCTTCTACAAACACCTAGTAAAAGTGACGTCACCAGGATGAGGGATATTATTGTTCGGGCTCAGAAGTATATTCAAATAGAAGAGGCAATCTGGACTACGTTCAGCCGCTCCCAGAGACAAGGCCCCAAGACTGAGAAGTTGAAGCCACAATTCCCCCTGAGGAAGAATCTGAGCCACAACTCCTCGGCCGTCCGCAAACCATAAAGGTGGCTGCCGAATCCGACAAGGGAGGTGAGTCAGAGCGCGACCTCACTCCATTTCACGTACTGATCGATCAGATCTTCAACGCCATCAAAAACTAACATTGGATCAGGCGTCCAGCTAGACCCCTCCCTCGTAACCAAAGAGCGCCAAGTTTTGGTGACTACTGCGCATTCCATGATGGGAGAGGCCATCTTACGATGGACTGCTAGACCCTACGACGGTACCTCCAGGACTTGGTCAATGAGGGATCCTTTCGGGAGTTCGTTCTCAATCTCAGATTACCCTTGGAGGTTAGTGTAATGGTCCCAGTCTTATAAACTTTCATTTTTCATTACAATCATCACAGATTATCCTTAATCCAAGCGTGAGACCCATCAAGATACAATACTTCAATTCGGCTAACATTAGCCTGCTCTATACTTTACATATATATCCACTTTGATAGCATATATGATCTTAACATGATTTAGCATATTTCTGAAACATTGATCCGACAACTCATTAGAAAACATAGTCTAATACATTACTATTCCATAAAATTTCACAATATTATGCACGATTTGAGTCTAGCACCAAGCATTTCAATATTTACAAGTTCATGGCAAACATCCATATAGAAGTTTTTCATAGTTTTCTAAAACAATATACATATCATAAGAATATGCTAAAAAGGTGAAAATGTCTTCATTGCACCGATCCCGCATATGTTACCATTAAGGGGGTCCCTTATCTTTGTCCAAACCTGAAGGTGATAATAAAAACAGAGTGAGCTCGATAGCTCAGTGAGTAAAACAGTATTTATATGCATGTCCATTACGTAGATTTATTTGAAATTTTATCATCAGGTTAACAATTGTAATTGATACTATTTTTACACATTTTTGGGTATTTGCTGAAATTCTAACCAAAACACAGTAACAGGTCCTGATAGTCGACTTCCCATAAGTCGACTTATATTGAAGCTATAGTCGACTGGGTCTGTTCAAAAAGATATTAACTCTCTGTTGGCTGCCTGTGACTTACCTACTCGACTACCCTATCTGGTATAGTCGACTACACTTGATACTAGTCGACTTATAAGACAACTATAGTCGATTAAGTCTGGATCAAAAAGATATGTGCTCTCTGTTTGTAACTTATAACAAATTTTAGTCAACTAACCTATCTGGTATAGTCGACTACTCTATACAATAGTCGACTTACAAGCCAACTATAGTCGACTAATAATGGCTAAAAGAAGATGTTCGCTCTCTGTTTATTGCCTGTAACTGCGGCTAGTCGACTAATCTATCATATGTGGTCGACTAAGGGTGGTTTTCAGTGACTTGTCTACCCATTTTTCCCATCTATAATTGACTTATCCCGAGGGCTAGTCGAGTATTCTATTGAAATTTGCCTGGGTAAGTCAACTATTACAGAGTCTGAAAATATCAATTCTTATAGTTTTAACATATGTTTTCCATCTTAACTATAGTAACAAGACTTGTTAAACATAAAGTTAGACTCCCCCTTCGGTCTCCTCCGGTTAAACCCAGTCCCTTCCTTCTATATGTTGTTCAACGTAACATTCTCCCTTTCGATCACCTCCGGTTCAACCCGGTCCCTTTCTCCTATACATTATCATATATTCTCCCCTTCGGTCACCTCCGATTCAACCTGGTCTCTTCCTCCAAATATGCAATAATCATATCCTTCATGTAATAACCACATGTAAGGATTAATAAGATAATGTCAACATAAATGATTCTCATGCTTTCTACTTACATGATGTCAATATTATGGAAGTATGAGTAACCACTTATTAAATTAAAAACATGCAAGCCTTTTCAAGATAACCAACATATTATATCATCCCAATATATGTGTGGCCAAATATATGCATAAAGTCAAGTATGATATTCATTCATAAAACTATTTTCTTTTAAGAGGCATGTGTTGACTATCAAGCATACACAATAACGTGTCGATCGTGCATCCATGTAAGCATTCATGAGAATACAACAACATAACACCACAGAATTATTTATAATATACACATAAGCATATAAACCATACACAAGCATCATCGTTCATTTATAACCTAGCAATTTCTCACTTTATTTCAAGTTTTAATCTACCTACTATATTATTAGGGTCCGGATGTTCTACTCACCCTTGAAGAAAGTATCTTCTTATTAAGCTTGGACTCTCGCTAGAATGGAGTCTACAGGGCCACAATAATATCATAATCAGTTCTTAGTTAAAAGAGCATAAGAGGGGTAGAAATCTTAAGGTTTTGCTTACCTTTCAACCAATATCACCCTCCTAACTCGTTATCCTAGATCAACCTTGTCTTCAAGAATTTCCTTTTAAGGTGATGTTAGATCACCACTTTACCTTATTCTATTAGGTCTTTGGAGGAGATAAAATATGTAAATGAAGTCTTTTTCTTGTATAAAGGAAGTAAGGAAAGTTTTGTGAGGGAATGAGAGGGAGAAAGAGAGAGAGTGAGTGAAGGAAGTGGGGGAAAACTGGCTACTGTTGCTGCTATTTTCTGGCATGCAGCAAAAAGGAGGAGAAGGGAGGGTTTTGTAAAGTTAGAATGAAGAGAGAGAGTGTGTGTTGTCAAATGAGATTATTCTCTTCATCCCCCCTACTTATACTCTAATCTCTTCAATAATATCATGACAAATGCCCCCTAATACCATCTCTCTACACCTATACCTTACACTTATAGGTAAGGTTCCATCCCTCCCCCCTTCATAAGGTACTAGTACCCACAAGTATGGTGGGGGTATGGTAGCAAAGTCAACATGCATGTGTGAGTATTTCATTTCATATACATACATACTAATATGTATAGTATAATGTATAGTATAAGTATCTTACATGAATACTTACCTCCACATCACCTCCTTAAAGCATTTAAATGTTAGAAAAAAAGGTGATTAGTTAAGGCAAGTGTTACATTCTACCCTCCTTATAGAAGTTTCGTCCTCGAAACTTAACGTACCTTGGAACAAATGTGGATAGTCCTTTCGTATCTCCTCTTCCTCATATTCAGTTCTTTTTGTGTGAAAATGTACTTCAAACTTTTATGATCAGTAAAGATTTCACAAGACACTCCATACAAGTAATGTCGCCAGATCTTTAAAGTAAAAATCACAGCGGCTAATTTCAAATCATGAGTGGGGTAAATTCTTTCGTGAATTTTCAATTGTCAGGATGCATAGGCAATAACTCTCCCATGTTGCATTAATACGCATCCCAGTTCCAATTTTGACGCATTACTATAGATGGCAAATCCTTCAGTCCTCGAAGGTACAGTTAGAACAGGAGCAGATGTTAGCTTCGTCTTAACTTCAAGGAAGCTCTTATCTTGTTCTTCTCCCCATGCAAACTTTTTATTCTTTCTAGTTAGTTGTGTTAGTGGTTCCACAATTATAGAGAATCCTTCTATAAATCTTCTGTACTATCCAGCTAATCCCAAGAAACTTTGAACTTCGGTGACATTTGTGGGTCTAGGCCAGTCTTCGATTGCTTCAATTTTCATTGGATCTACTGATATTCCCTCCTTGGATATAATATGGCTAAGAAACCCTACTTGTTCTAACCAAAATCACATTTCTTTAATTTAGCATAAAGTTGCTTCTCCCTCAAGATTTGGAGGACAATTTTAAGATGATTCTCATGATCTTTCCTATTCTTTAAATAGATCAAAATATCATCGATAAATACCACCACAAACTGATCAAGATATGGTTGGAACACTCAATTCATTAGGTCCATGAATGCTGCTGGGGCATTAGTGAGTCCAAAAGGCATGACTAGGAATTCAAAATGTCCATATTTTATCCTAAAAGCCGATTTAGACACATCTTCTGGCTTGACCTTTAACTGATGATACCCCGACCAAAGGTCTATCTTAGAAAATATACAAGACCCTTATAATTGATTAAATAAGTCATCAATCCGAGGAAAAGGGTACCTATTTTTTATAATGGACTTATTCAATTCCCGATAGTCAACACATAATCTCATACTCCTATCCTTCTTCTTAACAAACAGTACTGGTGCTCCCCAGGGAGATACACTTGGTCGGATGAAACCTTTATCTAATAATTCCTTTAGTTGAGTTTTAAGTTTCATCATTTCTGCAGGGGCCATACGATATGGTGTCTTTGAAATTGGGGCAGTACCGGACATCACATCTATTGCAAATTCTACATCCCAATCTGGGGTAAGCCTGGTAAATCTTCCAGAAATACATCAGGAAACTCATTCACAACTGAAATAGTCTCAATTTTAATATCAATTCTAGTGGTATCCAAAACTGAAGTCAGAAATCCTTGACATCCCTGCCTCATTAACTTGGTGGCTTTAATGGCCGATATGTAGGGTATATATCATGACTAACTTTTACCCCTTCAAAAATAAACTCCGGAGCTCCTTCTATTTTAAAGATGATTCTCTTCCTATTACAATCCACATGGGCACTACAAGCGGATAACCAGTCTATTCTTAATATTGCATCAAATTCCATCTCGCGCAGCTTAATCAAATCAATAGATGTTTTCATTTCCCCAATCATCAATTCACAATTCACATTTTAGTGCTAGCCATTATCTTTACCCCAATGGGTGTGGATACAACCAACTGAAATCCTACGGGTTCCGATACTTGATTTAATTTATAAGTAAAAGTACTAGATATGAATGAATGAGTAGATCCAGGATCAAACAATGCATGGGCAATATGTCCTGATATGAAGATCATACCTTCCACTATTGCATTTGAGGTCATTGCTTCTCGATAGGTCAATGTAAAAGTTCTTCCTTGAACCCGTGGCTGTTGGACGGATGACTAAGTTGCAGTAGGTCGTGGAGCATTACTGGGCGGCATAAAATTACTGGTTGGTCCCCTGGGAGGGTTCATTCTCGTAACTAGCCTCCCACTTCCCTTACTCTGCCCTTGGCTCCGCGCCTCGTCGGTCAATTTTTCTTTAAATGCCCCACTCCTCCACAATTATAGCAAGCCCTATCTTGTATGTAGTTTTTAAAATGATTTGTTCTACACTTCTGGCACTAAGGGACCTCCAAGATTCTTGGGTGGGACATAGAGATAGCCTGTGCTTTCGAGAAAGTGTCTTTGTTCCTCAACCATGTTCCTCTGCCTCTGGCCCATCCTCGTCTTTGAATAGTGGCATTAAATCCAATCCCTTGCTACTGGTGGATCCTGATGCCACCGACATTGATGGTCCTTCATATCGGGGGTGTTTTGAGTTGGAAAATTCCTTCATCCAGTCTTCATAATCTTCTTGCATATCCATTTCTACCTTCAAGGCTCTTTTCACAACTTGGAAATAATTCTTCAGTTGTAGAGGAATCAATTTGCCTCAGATTTCTGATTTCACGCCTTTCACGAACCTCTTTGTCCTCTCGCCTCACTCTTCACCAGGGCCAGCATACCTAGATAATTGGGTAAACCTCTGGTCGTATTGGGACACATTCATTTGGACTTGCCGTAATTTCAGGAATTCTGACACCATCTTGTCTTTGGCCGTCTCTGAAATATATTTTTCAGTGAATTTATTCACTAAAAAATTTCAGGTGATGGATTCTCTTGTATTTTTCACACTACTCTTCACTGCCCTCTACCAGTGTTCTGCTTCCTTTTGAAACATAAAGGAAGAGAAAGATACTCTCTACTCATCGGTGCAGTTCATTACATCCAGGATCTTCTCTATCTGGAGAAGCCATGCTTCATCTTGTAAGGGATCCACCTCCCCTTCAAATATAGGCGGTTTCATTTTCTGAAATTGTTCCAATGCTTGGTGAGAGTTGTTATCATTTGCTCTTGTCATTAACTGAGTGAGCCACTCCGGCATCACCCCTAGAGTTCCAGGACCTCCTCTTATCTGGACTTCTAAATCTTCATTGTTGTCCATGGAGTGTGCACTTTCCAACACACTATAATGTGACACACCAAGCGATAAAGACTCATTTGGTGGTAGTTGATTAAGATCCATGCGTCCTTCCTATAAGATAAGGACGTCTAGTCAACATACTTTACATATATGAAAATAATTTTAGATAAAATTTTAGTTTCATGCAATCACTTTGACACAATACTCATTATCACTTTGCAAACAAGCAACTTACTATATATATTTATATGTACATCCCAAAATGGATACAAAAATGTTACACTGATATATCTACCCTTTGGATATCTGAACTAACCCATGTGCATACATATAATATGTGACAGGGCATATACAACAAACTCTTAAGATATCCATTAACTTAGCACACTAGGCTTATACATATATATACATATCAAAAGTAATTGCTCATAGATTCATCCTTCATAGGGTAGAGTCTCCCCACTCGAGTCCCTGCTAGTACTGCTATTATCCTCGCTATCATCCATGCCTTCCTTGGAGTCTTCCCGTAGTAATTCATCTCCTGCGCAGCACCAGTTATCCAGATCATCATATAGGTCCATGCCATCTTCCCATGTTTCATCCAAAAAGACACCTCCATAAGTGAATCCCCTTCGGGTCTCTTCCTTTATTGTACTAGTATCTTCCATCTCCACTACATCAAGTGAATCTCCAACCAAACTCTCCGTATCGACAATGGTTAGTTCAGGCTCATTAGACACCTGAGACTCAACCTCCTCATAGTCTATGTGGTCTGTGGCTGCAAATATGACATCAGGGTCAGACTCATATCTCCAATCCATAGAACCTGCCATCCAACTCATACTCAAACTATCCGAGCTAGAGACTGGCCAATATATGTCAGAGTCCCACATCTACATGCAAACAAAGAGTCATATCAATCTCAATCCCATTAAATAGTCTCAACATACTGCTATAATAAGAAAGAAGCAATATATACACACACACTTGCACTTACACTTATCCTTAGTCTACCCGTAAGTCTCATGTTTTAGAATAACTTAAGTTCAATAGATAATTCAATGCATTCCCTCGTCCCAGTGTCTCATACCACTAGAAGCTGTTACTAAGAGCACGCACCCTCAGCCAACTCACCCGAATCGGAATGTACGGGCACCCCGATTCTGATGCGAGGAAATAATCAATTACCGCTTGACTCACGGTTAATCCATCACATAAAACCCACTACCTAAGTACAATCACGTATCCCTACGTATAAACCTAACAATTTCATTGCCTCCTACCTCTGACTTAACCTTCTCTTTCTATCTATAAACCTTAGCTCTGATATCAACTGTTACGGTCCCAGTCTTATAAACTTCCATTTTTCATTATAATCATCACAGATTATCCTTAATCCAAGCGTGAGACCTATCAAGATACAATACTTCAATTCAGCTAACATCAGCCTGCTATATACTTTACATATATATTCACTTTGATAGCATATATGATCTTAACATGATTTAGCATATTTCTGAAGACAACTTATTAGAAAATATAGTCTAATACATTACTATTCCATAAAATTTCACAATATTATACAGGATTTGAGTCTAGCACCAAGCATTTCAATATTTACAAGTTCATGGCAAACATCCATATAGAAGTTTTTCATAGTTTTCTAAAATAATATACGTATCACAAGAACATGCTAAGAAGGTGAAAATGTCTTCATTGACACCTACCCCGTATATGTTGCCGTTAAGCGGGTCCCTTACCTTTGTCCAAACCTGAAGGTAATAATAAAACAGAGTGAGCTCAACAGCTCAGTGAGTAAAACAGTATTTATGTGCATGTCCATTACGTAGGTTTATTTGAAATTTTATCATCAGGTTAACAATTGTAATTGATACTATTTTAGTACATTTTTGGGTATTTGCTGAAATCCTAACCAAAACACAGTAACAGCTCCTGATAGTCGACTTGCCCATACCTATAGTCAACTAATACTACCTTAAGTCGACTTATATTGAAGCTATAGTCGACTCGGGCCTGTTCAAAAAGATATTAACTCTCTGTTAGCTGCATGTGACTTACCTAGTCGACTACCCTATCTGGTATAGTCGACTACACTTGATACTATTCGACTTACAAGACAACTATAGTCGACTAAGTCTGGATCAAAAAGATATGTGCTCTCTGTTTGTTACTTATAACAAATTTTAGTCGACTACCCTATCTGGTATAGTCGACTACTCTATACACTAGTCGACTTACAAGCCAACTATAGTCGACTAATCATGGCTAAAAGAAGATGTTCGCTCTCTGTTTATTGCCTGTAACTGCGGCTAGTCGACTAATCTATCACATGTGGTCGACTAAGGGTGGTTTCCAGCGACTTGTCTACCCATTTTTTTCATCTATAGTCGACTTACCCCGAGGGCTAGTCGACTAATCTATTGAAATTTGCCTGGGTAAGTCAACTATTACAGAGTCTGAAAATATCAATTCCTTATAGTTTTAACATATGTTTTCCATCTTAACTATAGTAACACACTTGTTAAACATAAATTTAGACTCCCCCTTCGGTCTCCTCCAGTTAAACCCGATCTCTTCCATCTATATATTGTTCAACGCAACATTCTCCCCTTCGATCACCTCCGGTTCAACCCGGTCCCTTCCTCCTATACATTATCATATATTCTCCCCTTCAGTCACCTCCGATTCAACCCGGTCCCTTCCTCCAAATGTGCAATAATCATATCCTTCATGTAATAACCACATGCAAGGATTAATAAGACAATGTTAACATAAATGATTCTCATGCTTTCTACTTTACATGATGCCAATATTATGGAAGTATAAGTAACCACTTATTAAATTAACAACATGTAAGTCTTTTCAAGATAACCGACATATTACATCATCCCAATATATGTGTGGCCATATATATGCATAAAGTCAAGTATGATATTCATTCATAAAACTATTTCTTTTTAAGAGGCATGTATTGACTAACATGCATACACAATAACGTGTTGATCATGAACCCATGTAAGCATTCATGAGAATATAACAACATAACACCATAGGATTGTTTAAAATGTACACATAAGTATATAAACCATATACAAGTGTCATCGTTCATTTATAACTTAGCAATTTCTCACTTTATTTCAAGTTTTACCCTACCTATTATGTTACTAGGGTCCGAATGTTCTACTCACCCTTAAAGAGAGTATCTCCTTATTAAGCTTGGTCTCCCGCTAGAATGGAGTCTACAAGGCCACAATAACATCATAATCAGTTCTTAGTTAAAAGAGCATAAGAGGGGTAGAAATCTTAAAGTTTTGCTTACCTTTCAACCAATATCACCCTCCTAACTCGTTATCCTAGATCAGCCTTGTCTTCAAGAATTTTCTTTTAAGGTGATATTAGATCACCACTTTACCTTGTTCTATTAGGTCTTTGGAGGAGATAAAACATATAAAGGAAGTTTTTTTCTTGTATAAAAGAAGTAAGGGAAGTTTTGTGAGGGAATGAGAGGGAGAAAGAGAGAGAGTGAGTGAAGGAAGTTGGGGAAAACTGGCTGCTGTTGTCGCTGTTTTCTGGCCTGCAGCAAAAAGGAGGAGAAGGGAGGGTTTTGTGAAGTTAGAATGAAGAGAGAGTGTGTGTGTTGTCAAATGAGGTTATTCTCTTCATCCCCCCTATTTATACTCCAATCTCTTTAATAATATCATGACAAGTGCCCCCCTAACGCCATCTCTCTACACTTATATCTTATACTTATAGGCAAGGTTCCATCCCTCCCCCTTCATGAGGTACGAGTACCCACAAGTATGGTGGGGGTATGGTAGCAAAGTCAACATGCATATGTGAGTATTTCATTTCATATACATATATACTAATATATACATACTAATATGCATAGTATAATGTATAGCATAAGTATCTTACATGAATACTTACCTCCACATCACCTCCTTAAAGTATTTAAATTTTAGGAAAAAGGTAATTAGTTAAGGCAAGTGTTACAGTTAGAGTGCAGAGGCAGCTCGGGCCCCAGCCGAGCGCCTTGGCAGCACTGTTTTCCTGTACCGGGTGGTGAACGCTATCTTTGTTAACTCCCCGATAGAAGGCACCCCCACCAAGGAGAGGACCTCTACGTCAATGAAGCCTGCAGGGACGGTCATCCAGCAACAGTAACTTGCCCCTTACATCTCCCGGTGGGCTAGTCTTTTTCTCAGAAGAAGATTCATATGTCATACACTTTTCGCATAACGACGCCTTAGTCGTGACAGCACACATTGGATGTTGTAAAGTGTCAAAGATCTTAGTGGATGGGGGAAGTAGCATCTACATCCTCTACAGCCATGCCCTCGGCTGAATGGAGGATACTCTTAGCTGCCCTGAAAATTGATCATCCCCCAAACCCAGTTGCTTCTTTACGGATTCAACGAGAATGTGGCACATTTTTCTGGCACTTTCGAGTTCCCTGTCCGAGTTGATTCATTCAACGTCATAACTGAGTTCTACATCCTAGACATCCCATCCCCCTATAACGCCATCCTCAGAAGGCTATGAATTCACATGATGAGAGTGATTCCGTCCACCCATCATCAATTGCTGAAGTACCCCTACACCATTCGGAATGACCAATATAAGAGGTGACCAAGCGATGATCAGAACAGCTGCTGCAGTTGCCTGCAAGAGGTCGAGCTAGATGCCAAAAGCATCCCAAGCAGACTCCAATGAAGACTCTTCTGTGGATAAGGAATAGAATAGGGTTGCTAATCAATAGCAATCAAAATTCGAAGAAAGCCTAGACCCCGACTCACCTACCGAGTTGGGGAATCTCGACAGCAGGCCTGAGGAAGAGCCAGAATTATTTGGGGTAGATCCCCATCACCCCGAACGAACCCTCTGAATCGGGTCAAACCTGCACCCACGAGAGAAGGTATTGTTCAAACAATTCTTACGGAGAATACAAATGTATTTGCATAGTCTCTCGGTAACATGCCGGGTATTGACCCCAAAGTTATCAGTCACAAACTCTCCATATGGGTGACACTAAACCGATAAAGTAGAAGCCTAGGAGAATGAACGAGAAAAGGAGTCGCGCCATTAACGACGAGGTCAATCACCTACTCCAGGCTGGCTTGATTCGAGAAACATCCTACCCTGACTGGCTCTTTAATCCCATCCTCATGAAGTAAAAAAATGAGAAGTGAAGAGTCTATATTGACTTTACGAATCTCAACGAAACCTGTCCAAAGGACAGTTATCCCCTCCTGAGGATCGATCAACTAGTGGAAGCTACGGCAGGACACGAGCTCCTTATTCATGGATGCTTATTTTGGCTATAATCAGATCAGGATGCACTCACCAGATGAAGATAAGACGACTTTCACCACAGGTCAGGGAATTTACTGCTACAAGGTGATGCCCTTCGGACTCAAGAACACAGGAACCCCTTTCAGCGGATGGTAAATAAGGTCTTTAAGGACCTTATCGGGGACACCATGGAGATATATGTGGATGATAAGCTGGTGAAAAGTGTACAATACACATAGCACCACCAATATCTAGACAAAGCCTTCAACTTCTAAGGCAATACGAGGTAAAACTCAATCCCGGGGAGTGTACATTTGAAGTAGCCTCCGGGAAGTTCTTAGGATACTTGGTCACCCAACTGGGCATCGAAGCCAACCCCGATTAGATATCAGCAATCCTGAACATGAGGTCGCTGACCTGTATAAAGGAGGTCCAGATGTTGAACGGACGTCTTGCGGCCCTCAATCAGTTCATCAGCCGATCCACAGACAAATACAAGCAGTTCTTTCAAGCCTTGAAGAAAAAGGCAATGGACTTCTGCTGGAACGAGAAATATGAAGTGGCCTTCCAGGAGTTGAAAAGATACTTGGTCTCACCCTCTTGCTATCGAAACCGGCTTTGGGAGAGATGGTGTACCTCTACCTCGCTGTCTCGGAGTCAGCAGTGAGCGGAGCCTTAGTTCGAGAGAAAGAAGGCACCCAAAAGCCAGTATACTACGTCAGTCACACCATGAATGGCCTACAGACTAGATACCAAAGGCTGGAGAAGCTAGTGTTGGCCCTCTTCATCATCTCGAGGAAGCTCAAGCACTACTTTCAAATCTTCCCGATCACGGTCCTCACCAAGCACCCCTTGAGGTCCATCATGGAAAACCCGAAAGCGACAGAAAGGATATTAAAATGGGTCTCGAAGCTCAGATCCTATGGGCTCAAATACGAACCAAGGACAGCGATCAAAGGCCAGGTACTGACTGACTTTATCACCGACTTCACACCGCGAATCACAGGGTAATACGATCAACTTGAAGCATGGGTCTTGAATGTTAATGGAGCCTCAAACAGCAAGGGGGAAGGAATCAGAATCGTTCTCGCCACCCCGGAGGGATCCATCATCGAGCAGTCTTTCACCGTAGGCTTCCCCGCATCCAACAATGAAGTGGAATACGAAGCTATCTTAGCTGGGCTCCGAGCGGCTATTACCCTCGGAGTTCATCGAAGTTCATTGCGACTCCTCACCGGTAGTCAACCAAGTTAGCGGCAAATACGTCGTGAGAGATTCTTTTATGGCGGACTACCTACAATTTATTCTTAAATTAAAGTTTAAAATATCCCGATGCGACTACAAGTGGGTCCCTGGGTCCACATGTTCGCAAACAATCACACAGATTCACTTGCCAACCTAGAGGCAGCTGTGGAGTTCCAGTTTAGGTGAAAAATCCCCATCGAGCACATCACTAATCCAAGCATCTAGCAACCGGTGAGAGAGGTCCTATGCCTTCATACCTCACTGGAGTGGAGGAGTCCCATCATCACTTACTTAAAGGATAGGATACTTCCTGACGACAGAGCAAAGACAAGAAAACTCCAACATATGGCTACCCAGTACATACTTCTCGGAGACACACTGTAAAATAAATCCTACTCTAACCTCCACCTCAACCCATATCTGAGATGTCTTGGTCCTGAGGAGGCTCGGAAGGTGATGCAGGAAATTCACGATGGAGACTGCCCACGTTGGAGGACGCTCCCTCGCCCACAAGGTCATAAACCAAGAGTACTACCGGCTAAGATGTTTGATGGTACCAAAGATTATGTGAGGAAATGCTCACAATGTCAGATGTTCGCTCCAGCATTAAACCGGCCAAGCTCTGACCTCTACATTGCGCAACTCGTGGCCCTTCATGCAATAGGAATTGGACGTAGTCAGACCTCTCCCACGAGTACAACCCCAGCTGTGTTTCTTACTGGTCACCACCGACTACTTTACCAAGTGGATTAAGGCAATACCGCTCTACGAGGCAGCGGGCAGCAAATTGTCTAGTTCCTCTGGCAGAAAATAGTATGCTGCTTCAGAATTCCCCACATTGTCATCTCTGACAACGTAACTAACTTCGCCAGCAAGGAAGTAGCCAGCTTCTATGTCAAATTTAACATCGCCCACCGATTCTCCTCACCTTACTATCCTCAAGCCAATACTCAGGTTGAAATCAGCAACCGCACCATTCTCAACAATCTATGCAAAAGCTTGGACAAAGCTATAAGGGCAAATAGGTGAAAAAACTCCCCAGAGTACTATGGGCCTATAGGACCACCAAACGCATTCCAACTGGAGAAACCCCACTCTTGTTGGCATATAGGACGGACGGAGACTATCATTCGGTTGACATCAACATGCCAACACTACGGGTAGAAGGAGTGGTCCCAGATCAGAATGACGCCTTGCTCTGTCTGATGCTTGATCACTCAAAGTAAAGACATCAACATACCCAAATTCGCATCATGGCATATCAATAACAAATCCGTGCGGCTCACCACAAGAAGGTGAAGCCCAAAGAATTCTAAATCGGAGACCTAGTCCTGCGGCGTGTGATTTAGAGCACTCGGTAGAAGGATCACAGAAAATTAGTGCCCAACTGGGAGGTTCCCTACATCATTATTGCTCTCGGAGACAATAGGTCTTACACCCTAGGCCGATCAGGGTGGGAGCCAACTCAATAGGTAATGAAATTTTTTTCACTTAAAGCGATATTATATGTAATGTAAACCTTCAATGAAAGAATCATTTTCTACCCACGTTTCTCCCAGCTCAGGTATCTACCTCGAGCATAGTGTATAGTCTCCACAGCATATACGGGTCCTCTACACCCTGACGCACCCCTCGGGAACCTCCTGAAAGATGGCGACTCCCCCACGTCGGCTGCCAGGTCCAACCAATAATGGGTTAAAACCCGATGACTGCATGAGCAGACTTGCAGCCTACATGGGTCCTCTACACCCTGACGACATCCCTCGAGGAACCTCCTTAAAGATGGAGGATCCCTCATGCCGGTTGCCCCAAGTCCAGCTAATGACAGATTAAAACCCCGATGACTACCTGAGCAGGCCTGCAGCGTACATGGGTCCTCTACACCCTGACGGGACCCCTCATGGAACCTCCTGAAAGATGGAGGCTCGCCCATGCCAATTGTTCAGGTCCAGCCAATGATGGATTAAAACCTCGATGACTACCTGAGCAAGCCTGCAGCCTACAGGGTCTCCTACACCCTGACGACACCCCTCGGGGAACCTCCTAAAAGATAGAGGCTCTCCCACGCTAGTTGTTCAGGTCCAGTCAATGACGAGTTAAAACCTCGATGATTGATTTAGCAGCCCGCAGCCTACAAGGGTCCTCTACACCCTGACAGCACCCCTCGAGGAACCTCCTGACGGCACCTACACACTGTCTCATACCCCATCTTCACACCCACCGACTCCCGCCGGCCCCTTCCTTTGTATCACAACATACAAAGTCATACCCCATTTTTGCATATATCGGCTCCTGTCGGCCCCTTTCTTCATATCACAACGCACAAAGTCATACCCCGTCTTCGCACCTACCGGTCCTATCGGCCCCTTCCTTCGTATCACAACACACAAAGTCATACCCTGTCTTCGCACCTACCGGCTCCCGCCAGCCCATTCCTTCATATTGCATAAATAACACGACATGCATACACAACACACATACACATCAATTATCAAGGTAACACACACAGTGTCAGTCACATTGTGATATCCTTTTTTTTATTCACCAACTATATGATCAATATGTCACACGCGATCAAGTTCGTATAACTATCCAGTACATGCACGCATTCAAACATATACCATTTACATTTATCATTCACTCAACGACGCATTAAATAATTACCTACATTCTCAATACTCGTTCTTTGGTCATAAAATTAGTTCTTTTAACTAATTATGATTCTGAATTCATATATTAGATATTTGGTTAATGGAATTGACTACACTATCTATGACCAGAGTCTTAGCATCTCTTGAAGTTAATAATAGTCCACTAGTCATCATGCATAATAATCAAGAGACCATCTTTGACAAGTTATCAACAATAAATGGTTGTATGAAATATCACAAATGTATATGTTATATGATATATCACAAATGTATGCGTACAGGGTTTATACACACCCAAATCCATAGCATTAGATAATAATCACAATCTACATATATCAGTCATATCATTAGTCTATAAATTATTAATTGTATTCCAATTTATAATCATCTCTACATACTATTCATACTCGGACATCAACTCGTCATCGCCCTAATCCGTACCCTCATATGGTTCGATTTTAGAGATTCAGGTTTATTTAGTTTAGATTAATTAGAAATAATAAATCCATCACCTTGTTGATACATTTATAAAATCATGAGGTAGTCGTCATTACTTGATTTCTAATTTGTTTGAAATTTCTCATTCTATACATACATACATACATACATACATACATACATATACACACACACACACACACACACACACACACACACACACACACTCTTGGCACCTCCTAGTGATCCCATATTCATGATTATTGGCCATCATACACATCATACTTGTAAAATTCAATTATAGTAGAATCAAGTTTCATACCCAACTTAATATAGAATTTTCAATTCAACTTCCTTAGAATTGACTGAATTGCCAAAATAAAATGGTAACTTTTATGTCAGGATCCAATTAAGACACATAAGAATCGTTAGAAAAACAGAAGGCAGAACATCCACTAACCATGAAATACGTCACTAGGTTCTCTGTTAATCTGTAAGTTTAAAAAGGATTAAAATTCTCAAGTTTTCTATCATCTCTCTATATGATATAATAGTTATGAAATGCTCAATTAGCCAATCAATTCGTATAAATTTTTTCCTACACAATTATAATTGGTTCACTGGTTTTATGATCATCAGCATGATAATTTTTGATTGCTTTGTATTTGATTAATTTGGTGAATTCGGTTTCATAATAATATGGTAATAATTCTATACATATAAATCTTTGTTCATGAGATTCAAGTCCGCACTATGTGCCGAAGTACGTTCATTATGTATATTATCAAGTGTGTGTGTGTGTGTGTGTGTTCGAATTATTTCACATGCCGGTATACTCTCATGTATCATCATTAGATTAGGTTTCCTGATTAACATTCTCTTTACTAGAAGTCGGATTTTTGTTAATCACTAATAAGCAATTTACCACAAAATTCTTGGCTTGTAAGACATATAGCCTCTTCTTACTATCATTACATATACGTTTGAATTACATCAATTATCCGAATAGAACTCTTATAGAATTCTTAAGTTGAAGATTTAATAGTATTTTGACAATAACCTTTATCACATATGTCCAAATGTGACACGACAAGAACCACAAGAAAGTAAACTCTCTTATCTTTCTAACGGTTTTATATACTATATATAGTTTAATTTAGCAATAGTAATTAGATGAAAACTTACTATTTAAATAATATTCTACAGTTCTATCCGTTAGGACAACCGGCTGTGTTTTCATCATAACTTTTATTTTTGACATCAGAAAAAGACACAGAAGCCTCCGCCAGAATCTAAACTTAATTATCTTTCTAATGTTATATTACATGACCTGCTTTACTTATATAAATAGTTCTAAATAGATAGAAACTCTTCTATTATGCACATGTCCTGCAACACGATAGTTTCAACCAGTCAGTGTTATTTCAGCAATAACTTTAAGCTCAGACCTCCAATAGTGACACGGTAATAGCCTTTGAAAATTTGACTCTCTTATCTTTCTAACGGTATATTACATGATACCTATTGCCCTTAATACACTGATGATTTAACCGTAAATTTACAAATTACAGAAACTGGATAGATTTGCACATTTATATCTAGAGTGCTCAAACTTTGAGTTATTCTCAAATTCCTTTAATCTCTTCAACTAAATTGAACTCACAACTTGAGATTCTCTTATTTAATTACTCTATTCACAATAATTTATTTAAGTAGTGAATTTTTGTCTTGCATGGAGGTATGAAAAGAATTAGATCAAAGAGGTTCTCTCACCCCCTCTCATCATCTTATTTATTGACTAAAACTTTAACCATAACAAAATTCACAATTATCATTTGAAATCGAGCAATATAGCATGAGATCTAGGAGTATGCGCACAATAATTTACTTCATATTTTTTTTAAAAAATTGAAATATATAAAGAATACTCCCTCACAGGAAAGTTCTTTAGTAGAAGACTACTCACTTCAAAGGCATAACAAATTGGGATATTATAAGTATATTAACTGAAATTAAAAAGATTAAATTACTGATATCTCTCTCTAATTCTCAAGAAATAAAAAATGATGGTAGATTGATTCATATATCATTCATTAGGAGCAAAAATTGAAATGAAAATTATCAAGGAGGGCTCACTCATGCCACCAAGAGAAAATACTATTATTGAATTAAGATCTAACATGATGAATCAAGATCTAACATGTTGAATGTAAATCTGAAAATGAAACAAGATCTAAAATTTATCCTAAATCTGAAAATTTTTAGATCAAGTTTGAATCAAAACTAAAAATGGAAGAAAACTCCTCACCCAGGGCTCCTCCCGTTGCCTCTGGTTATCCGCCGCCGCCGCGCCGCCGTGCGCTGCCGCGTGCCCGCCGCACGCCCAGATCTGCGAGGGGGAGAGAGGAGAAAAGGAGAGAAAGAGGGATTGATAGATTGAGGGAGAGATTGGGAGGAGATTGGATTTTGGGATTTATTTTTTTGAGATAGGTTCATACGGTTGGAGTTGGGGGATGAAGAGAGTTGATTGAGAAAAATTATTAATCTCCCAATTTGCAAAAAAAACCCTCCCATAATTATGTATTATGCACACTCACAATCTCTCTCTCATCTTATCATGTCACCTATACACACAAATTCCAAGCAAAATTCTAATCATCCATACACTTATCTCATGCATACTTACCCTCTCTCAGTAGCTATTAGGAATATAATATTTTTTTCAAATATATTTTGTTTGTATTTTCTTATATTTACAATATGCTAATACATTCATTTAACATATATACATACATGTATATACGCGCACACACATAAACACTATATCCATGTATACATATTCAAACATCTATATACTTATATTATGGAAGTATAACTATATCCACATATTGTATTACGTGTATATGACCATACATAAAATTACCGAATTTTATTCCACTACAAATTTTCTCAAAAGTTTTTCTAAAATTTGTTTTCACTCTTAATTAATTAAATTAAATTTTTGATTATCCTTAAAAATCTCATAAATCATGATTAGAATATTAAATCAGGATTTAAAAAAAAATCGGGGTGTTACATGTTGGCTGGTTGTATTCATGTTCTGTTGGCTGGTTGATATTCTCTATGTTGCCTAGTTGCTTGCTGCTATGTTGGCTGCTTGGTTGATGCTATTTTGGCTATTGGGCTCTTGACTGGCTTCTAATTTGTTTGTTATTCAATTTTCAGCTCAGAAATATAATTTTCCTCTCTTTCTCTCTGTTCCATTATATTAGTAGTACCTATACCACTTTTGTAATTAGAGTGATCATATCTTGATAAGGGGAACTATTTATCTTTTGATTGTGAGACCCATGTTGGTTTTTCTTATTGAATTTTCTTACCAACTAAACAACGGTGACGATAAAAAAAAAATTTGAACCCACATTTTTCCACTCTATTTTCCTTTCTAATAAACAAGAAAAAGAGGATGAGGATGAAATGCTAATTCCAATACCAATCTTTCATAAACTTTGCTTTTCAAGAATCTAACAGGCCCAAAGCAACCAGCCGCCACGAAATAACATGATCATGATGATGAGGCAACAGAGGTGTGTCAGAAGAATGGGACATACGTGAATGGGACACCATGAGAGCGAGAGATACTGATGATTCATAGGATCACAGTCTGTCGCGTGTCAAAAAACAAACACCGAGGGAACGATAGAGAGAGAAACAAACCAAAAAAAAAAAAAGTGAGAGAGAGAGAGAAACACACAAAAAAAAAAAAAAAGTAAAATTCATTTTCTGCAAGTGGGACTAGCTTTATGTCACTGTCGAGGGCAATCCCCATCCCAGTAGCGTGCACGGATTGATAGAGAGGAGAAGTGAATAAGCCAAAAGTGATTAGTCTTTAGAATCTGAGATGAAGACCAAACCAAATCAAACCCAGCCAGCTCCGTTGCCTTGTCGTTTTCATTTTCCTTGGGCAACGCACCTAAATTAAAAGGTGGTGACGTTAACTAGAGACAAAGGATCGTCCTGTTTGCATTTGTTTAGCTACTCTACGTGATACATTATTGACTCTGCCACAAACTCTCTGGCTCCATGCCAAATCAAGCAAACAAGCTACTAACAAACAATACAAAACACAACTGAGAGCTCTCCCTCGCAAGCGAATGATTATTCCGCACCTTGCCCACTGAGAACGCTCCTGATCACATCAGATCAACATTTCTTGTCAATTCCAAACCTCATTTCACAAGCCATTTTCTTTGAAAGACAACACAAATTCCACACAATTGCTAGCCAAACTACAGAGATTTTATCTCGACAGAGTGAAACACCAAGTACAAAATCAGTCTCTAGCGCGCTTGAGGAACTGAGATTCAGAAACACTGGCCATATACGGTCTAGTCTAAAATAGACGTTCTATTACAAAACAAAAGGAGAGCTATTATAGAACAAAAACATGGGCTCTTATGATCTGTTACTGAAGATGACATATATCACCCAGAAACCTGAACTCCTATCCAAAGAAGGGCTTCATACAAGATAGGGAAAACATTGACTAGTTGGCAGGAAACCATATGATTGCATGCTCTTGAAACCAAAAATACAAACAATCTCGTTGAAGGGCAATTCCATATAAAAGGTGAGTTCTGTGCCAGTTGGAGGAATGCCCCCAAGGGTTAAAGTTCCCAAATAACATGCCAACCAGTGTCTGCACATTAATATCTACACAACAAAACTAATCCGGACGATCCACCCCACTTAAATAAGAATGTTCCTAAACAGCTCGGCAAACTCAGCATACTTAATTACAGTCCCATCGGTGGGAACATGTATGCATAAAAGGAAAATTTGGAAGATATTGACATTTACCGTCTGTCCTCCAAGGCTATCCATGGAGTGCCCTCCACGAGTCCCTAGCAAACATGTCTGAAAGGGATGGAACTATGTAAAGGGACAAGGCAACTGCTGAAACTATGAAAATCATTTCAGAGGAGCAAGATATCTCAACATTTACAAGAATTACACTAAAGTATGATTTCCTCTTGAGTTCCACATCATCCCCAGCGCAAAAATACCAGAAAGCAAGCCATTTTTTCTGTATAGCTTCAGTACAAAGCATGAGAGAAGTGATTCTACACCTGCCCCGCGCCTGCAGCCCAAGTGTAAGCAAATCAATATCAATATGCACCATAATGCAGGAAAAGATACAACCAAGACAAAATTTCCAAAGATAAAACAAAAATAAAGATAAAGAAATTGCTCCTCACCGGACACTCATCGAAGATGAAATGCATCCCACTGTGGCCCCCCTACTGCCATGAGGGTTGCTTGTAAAATCTCTCATCCAAGGAACCACCACCTCGTTCCTTCCTCTTCAAGCCACCACCTGACACCTGGTACATTCTCACCTGCTCCTCCACAAATGACTGGGAACTAGCAATTGGTAGCTGTCTTGATGCTGAAGATAGTCGGTCATCTTTTACATCTATATCAGCACTTCCAGGGCCTGCGTTGAGATCGAGACCATGCCTGCTCCACTTCCTACTGCTTTCAGATCCAGCAATAGTGCTTCCTTCTGGAAGACTCACCACATATGGCCTCGCATAATGAGATGAAACAGCACCTGCTGGTCCTACAATCTGAGAGGGAATAGCAGGGAAGCAGGAAGGTGCCCCCGAAGAAGAATCAACATAGGTTGTAGAGCCACCTGAGAAAGAGGTTGAAGTAAGGGGAAAACTAGAGCCGAAAGGGAACCCAGCATATGGGAATGCTGTTGCCGGGGGAAACGCCAAGCCTGGGGACGATGAAAGTACAGGGCCTCTATAAACATCGCCACCAAAACTTCCACTACCAGTAGCTGAACCCAAAATTCTCTGGGCCCCAGAAGCTGCAACAATTGGATAAGCCTGCTCTCCTCTATCTGGTAAAAATGATGGTATGGCAACAGCTTGATAGGAGTTACCGGGGGGGAACCACGATGAAACATTTCCTAGTTCAGAATTGCCCATTCTGAGACCAGAAATTGGAGGTGAGAATGGCATATTACTGTTTTTTGCATGTTGCCTTTTCGGAAGAGTCTCCGCACCTCCTTCATCGATTCCCGGTCCATTGTTAAGATCAAAATCCCTTAACATATTGGCCTCCCCGTTAGGGAATCCTCCAGACACTGGTTTCACCGACATTAGTGGCACTTCTAATCTGCTACTGGCGCTGGCCAAGAACTGTAAATTATCTATACCTTCATCTGCTTTATTCAAATCAAGATATAGTCCTCCAGCACTTCGTGTGGATGCATCACGATTGCTGATGACCCCTGACTCAGAGCCAGTGGTCTGTGGAGAGCTGTGTGAGGACATGTCTTCAAGAACCCTCTCATCGGGCACATTAAGATCAATGTCCAGTGGAAGACGAACCCGCTTCCCAGCAGCAGTATCAGAGGTCTGGACATCAGAAGTATTAAGTGGCATCTCTAGAACTTTTCTAGGTTCTGCTGGCCGAAATGCACTGGTAGCAGCTGAACCTTTCCACCCAAGCTCCCGCTTACTCTTCAATAAGTTTTCCGGTGGCACGAATGGACCCTTCGCAGCAGCAGCCACCGTGATTGGGGCCGGAGTACCATTTGACATGGAACCAGAGACAAATGTAGATAGATTCGGCAAACGAATTCCAGGCAGACAAACTGGTGCAGCAGAGGTGATTTGTTCATTCTGGTTCCCATCATCTCCAGAGAAGCCCTCATTTAAATCAAAGTCAATTTTAGCTCCAGTGTCTGGTTCAGAAGTAACTAAAACCGACGAGGCTTCTGCAGAAGATGCAATTTCCTCCCTTCTATCTGGATCTACCCCAGGCGACTTATAAGCAATAGATTTTGCGCCTTCCTCAGATTCTTGGATTGTAACAACTGTTGGCGGTTCACGATCACCGGAGACAGGATGACTCTCAAGAGTCTCCTTTCTTTCTATAATCTCATCAACCTGGGTACTCGTGCCCAGAGACACGGCAGCTGATCCAGCCTGATCATCCGTGCTAGAAGCAAGACCAGTTTGTTCTTTCCTTGCACTGTCACCAGGATCTAAGTTACTATCCTCCAGTTCATCTGATTTTTTTGTCCTGTCCGCATCAGCAATTTCAGAGCAAGGAACCTTATCAACGGCGGACAAGAGAATGGCATCATTGCCAATTTCATCAACAGCCTCTGCATGATTTTCTGCAACAGCGGGTTGTGGCTGATCAGTTAGGGTGGCACCACTAGACACCACCTCATTAACTGAAGGAGAACACGACGTGGGGCCTTCACCTCCAAACTTCTCAGCTTTTTTACCACTGGCAGGAATGTTACTATCACAGCCATCACCCAAAGAGTTGACAGTTGAATAAGAAGCTTTTGTGCTGCCCATTACAATTTTCTCGCGAGTATAATCGACAGGCTTTTTATCATCCACTGCTGACTCATTGCTTCTATCGCCCTCCAATCCTTCCTTCTTGTCTGCAGGAGAACAGACAGATAAACATCTATCAATTCTTTCTTCTTCAGATTTTATCTCAGGCTCCACAGAATATTCTGCAGTTTTATACAAAGTGACACCGGAAACAGGAAGCTGTACAGTATGCTCACTCGTCAACTTATTTTCCGGCTTCGGCGAGATGGTTTTGCTGTCACCTGACTGCTGCATGCTTGTTTCCTGCGATTTCTCACAAGCTACCAATGGACCAACACTCCTCCCCTGCTTCACAGAGTCATAATCTGCATTTTCATCGGACTGGCCACGGTTCTGAGCCCCACCATCTTCACATGAAAATCTAGACTTAGCCTCGTTATTAGCAGTACAATGTTCCCCTTTAGGAGACCTTCCTGGAGATGCAGAGGAGGAAATCAAGTCTAATTTGGAAATTTCTCCAGCAGCCACATTGGCAAGTAGATTGATCCCAATATCATCCCCTGCAGATAAAGGAGCACAGTATTTGGCACAGCTTTCAATCAAGGCATTCATTGAGCTAAAAGAGTTCCTTGACTTGGGTTCAATTAAGGGAACTCCCTTCTCGTTACCGGATGATGAACAGGCAGCTCTGGAGGCATCTACTGCCCTTCCAGTTCCATCAGCACTCCGGCGTTCTTCATCAAGAACAGCTGGTGGTGATCGATGACCCTCATCAGTCCCAGCTAGGCCTTCTTTGACATCATTACTTTGCCATGACTCTGCGTTCACATCTGTGGAAATATGAGACCGGAAAGCATCACCTTTTAGTTTCATTTTTTGATCATTATTATCACATTTATCAGGAGCACCAGGAGACGATGCTCTGCTACCTGGGATTGACATATCCTCAAGAGAACCTCCACTAGCACTTCGTGCGGGGCTACGACCAGGATTCGGAAGTCTAACAATCAACCTGTGGCTGTTACCATGATCCACAGGCATGTCAGGTGTTCTTTGGGATGATAATCCAGACTGATTATACACTTTGTCAAGAGGTCCATTCCTGTTTAGAGTGCCAGTCTTACTCAAATTAGCTTCCTTCTGAACTCCAGAAATACTGCATCCCATATACCCATTGCTCGACCTTCGATGACGGGACGAACCGCCTGAGGTCTTGTTAGCATTCATTGACCCAGCAGTAGAGCTCCTAGCATCTTCTTTCCACGAAGAACCCATGGTCTTTGCGTGATCACTAGAACAAGACTGACTATTATTCTGAGACTGACTGGAACTGCTGCTCTTCTCCTCTTTTACAGTAGCCAGAGGCAACTCTGAATTTCCACTGCTACCGGCACCTTTGCCTAGCGAATCCTTTGAGCTAATTGACATAGAAGCAAGCAGGGACGACGGCAATTTCAGAGATCCTGGTGTTACTGGTGTCGACTTCACAATAGCATCTGCATGGCCAGGCTTACCAACTAGATTCTTACATGTGGATGTCTGAGAAATAGGGGCTTTTGTAATTGCTTCAGCTGATCCAGACCGCTTGCTTCCTGAATGAGAAACTTCAGAGAACCCCGATTTGACAGGCCATGTAACAGCCTGGTTAGATCCACCAGACTTTGCATCATTGATCTTTGTCATTTCTGCATCAACTCGTTTTTTCCAAGTGTCAACAAGGCTCCTGGCTTTCTTCTGGATCTCAAGGTTTTTATGACTGCGCAAGTGATTCACTGACTTGCCCACGTTACAAGTCTGCAACGCATTAAGATTTACTGGTAACTTATCAAGTGCTCGAAGCAGAGATAAGAGAAGGTCCTCAGTGCCTTTATCGCTTTCCTTGGGACTATTCCCATCACCAGTCTTCCCTTTGTGGGCCTCCTGAAGCCAATCATCCAAAACAGGCACGCCCCTAAGCTGAACAAATCTACCAAGGCATTCAATTCTATCAGTAGCTGCAATCACATCTGCAAGCAATATCCTACCAGCCAAATCAATTTTTCTCTCATTCCTGTCCAGTTGGATAAGATGCACCAGCTTCTCAACACCTTCGGTAGTTATTAGAGCCCCTCTTTCTGTTATTTTTGCAATCTCTGCCTTTATCACGCTGTCAAGTTTAGAACTAGCAGATTCACCATCCTCTGGCTTAGTAGGACGCTCTCGCTTAATAGGTTCTGCTCCCTGATCACCCCCTCTCTCCCTCTTCTTCCCCTTTGCCTGTGAAGTGAAGGGGGTACCACTATTCTGTACACTATCAGCACCAGATTTTAGCTGCTGGGTTGACGTCGGACCGTTTAATGGTTTTGGAGAACGACCTCCTGATTGCACTGCTGCATGCATTTCTAGTCGTGTTTTGTCCAATAATTGATCTACTTCTTCCTGTCGCTCCTGAGAAATTAAAAGACAAATAGACACAGCCACACATAAACATAACCTTGATATAATGCAACAAATTTTAAACCACTCAAAAAAAAATATCTAAACATACATTTATATAATCCTGATCTGTTAGCCACCATAAACACTTGTTTGCAATGTCATACACTCGCCTGCAAACAAATGATGATATCCCTGACGGAAGTTCAACACCTTTGCGCAGGAAAGCAACTTTACATGGATGAAGCAATGATACGGCAGGTATCACGTCCTTGTGGAAGGAGTAAAATACTTCGTTTGGTGCTGCTTCCAGTAATATGCCTTTCGCAAGCTTAACATCAGCAGGTCGATAAAGCCAATTTACACATAACTTAAGACAATCCTCCTTGCCTGTTGTAAACCACCGTATGATTCCTATAAAGGGTGGTGCATTGCCAGCCTGAAAAAGCGCACAATCACCTACTCGAATCTTGCGGCCATCCTGCAAAATAACAGAATCTGAGAACATTGGTAGGATACCAAAGTTTGCTCATGATGCAAAAGAAATCCGCACTTCAGGCAAGGGAAAAGGTATACACTAAACGAAGGGAATATGTTCCCATGACAATAGGTTATTCACATGGTTAACTTGTTAATGCTCCAGACAGCACCTCAAAAATACAGTAACAAATCTGCTGATTCCGACATATATCGGCAATATCGTATCAAATTTGAGGTACCCAATATTGATAGACGATGTGGTTGACATTAGTAGTAAAAATCATTGGCTGATGCCGATACCGAGATTTTAAACAATGCCTCAAATAGTCTCACAATCCATTCTCTGAATAGATAATAACTCACTACAGCACAATCAATTATTCATTCAAATATTTTAAGAGGAAGAAAAAAGTAATGTCCTAGCCGTTAGTTTGCTGCAAGACTTGAAAAAAAAAACAGAGAGAGAGAGAGAGGAAAATAACAAAGGCAACAATAAGTAAATAAAATCAAGAAAACAGACATTTCACATAATGAAATCCTTCTCATATAGAATCACTTACGCCGAAAAAATAATCTGGCGCAAAGATGATTGATGACATGGAGAAGATAATAGCTCTCTGAAGTCACAGGAGACAATGGGAAAAATCTTCAAATAACCAACCAGTTTCTAAATTGCCAAGTACCACGCACAAATACATGATCATTTAAAATGAATGGTTTTTGTTATTCAAACACCTGAATAAGTGGGCATGTTTATCTAAAAAGAAACAGCTACAACTTTAAAATTGGAGGAAAAATATATTCTTAATCAAAAATTATAAGAAATACTATATATGTTCACACATGTATTATAACAACATCTTATACTCATACCTTAGAATCACCAAACAGCTCAGCAGACTATCTATTGACTTCAAGCATAAGCTCAATGAATCATCATCTAAAGCCTTTTTAACATCAAAGAGGTCCTACTATCAAGAACAACCCAAAAAGCACCGCAAAAGAATCAACCAAGTTTTTGTGACACAAGGACAAACTCACCAACCCTATAAGTCGGTGCCAAGATCCTCACTAAAGCAACTTAGAGAGAGTAAGGACAAACAAATAATGCCGAAATTTTACCTAAAAAAAAACCAGGAAATACAAAATCCAATAACAAATAAAATCGAATATAGTGGAGAAACTTTTCTATTCATCAACAAATATAATAATATCAAGTACTGTAAATTAGCCTGCCATCTCTGATCTCTACCTTAACAATCAACATAACCCATCACAGATCAACACAGCATACCTAAATATCCAGCTTAAAGCTAAAATCATAAAGCCTAAAAAGTGTATAAATGTACTAGGGAACATCTTCAGTTACAAAGCCAATAGGCTTGCAGTGCAAATTTAAACAATCTTAATTAGTTCACAATTATTACTTGGTGACGTGAAAATAATTTTTATTTCAATAGGAATATAGGTGCTTTGACCATTTACATGCCACAGTTTCACAAAGGGCTAAGCAAAATTTGATGGAATAAGTTTGGTGCACACTTATATAGTATATTATACTATATTGTGTGTGTGTGTGTGTGTGTGTGTAATTCTTATTTCTGAAAATGTTGCAAAGAAGCTTTGATGCCGGGCGAACACATGAACCTTTTCAGAAATAATTATGCTGAAAGAACAAAAAGAACACAGTTCCAGCAAAAAAGAAAAAGAAAAATCAACAAAGAAGGCTTCAAAGCTAAACAAAATTGGATGTGTGGCTTCCTAAAAAGTAATGCAATGTCACATATTACAGATCCAGAGAAATTTTAAGTTGAATTGATAAATCTCATCATGACTGGCTATATCAAAAAATTATAGAGCTCACAACCAAAAATCTAAGTTGATTCTACTTTTGAATAAAACATCATTCAGCGCAGTACTTGTCACATGTGATCTTGTGTATGTTTACTATTTTCATATTCCACGATTATATAAAATGGAACTTCTGCTTTGAAGATATGATTGGATGCGTGAATTAAATATGTGTTTATAACTACTCGAAAACAATTTTTGACCCACCAAATAAATAAAACAAATAAATAGCTATTGAAATTTTCTTCATAGTTATGACCGCCATTGAAAATAAGTTCACAAGCACACTAGCATAATGTTAAGATCAACTAATATCCATTTTCTGGCAAAAAAGACAATGAACAAAGAAAAAGGTAGCATCTGAAAATATGAAATCAGATTTGCTAAGGAGTAGAATATACACCAGTAATAATAGATTCTATCATAATACAAAGATGCAAATAACATGCTATGATATATTGCCTCCAATATGTACAGCTGATATTGATATGACCATTATGACCAGGTATGTATTTTTGCCAATAAGACATAGATGAAACAGCCGATTATTGCCAATATCGCCGATTTTGATACCAAAAGCTTACAGCTGCTAGCAATGCTAAGATTTCAAACCATGGTATATAACAATAAAAAGTTGTAATCCACAATTAAATCAGAGATGAAATACAGAAATTGTAAATTATGTTTGTAACTCAATATGTGTATCTATTCTTCCAATTTTAATAATAACCATCAGACATATGTAGGATGTCATCAAATATACTCACAAATAATATGGCAATAACAGCAAATAATAACAACATATATCAAGTCGGTCATTGTATAAGCAAATCTATGTGATGCAGGCGAATAGCAAATGGTTCATGTTTATAAAAGTGCCATGCAAAACCAAATGCTAATTTCCTTCACGGCTTCACCAAAATTTAAGAAAAAGAGGAAAAATGAAAAGAAAACTGCATGTTAATTCAAATTGATTTACTTGAACTGAAAACTGTGAGTTCTTTATCTATACTGAAATAACTGATTCCTCGTGCTTCTCCATTTACATTACAAATTATTTTTATATATTGGGGCTTGTCATTGTACATTTTTTTATGATTTTTCAAATTTACAGCTTGAATTTCTTGATTTCTAAGCTGGAGTTTATGAGACGCTAGTTAAGCTAAAAGAGAAGTCAGTAAAGTAAGGCACACAACTCTTCATGAACAATAGAAATAAGAGCCTTAAAAGCTTTATTTTGTAATAAGCTAACTAAAATAAGTTACTGGACCAAGGATCTAAATTTGCAGATAAAGAAACTGAGTTACAACCATCAGAAGAAGCCAACATGCGTTGCAAGTGCTACCATGAGCCAACTGTTCCGGTTGAAGCTTCATCATATGTGATTACAAGATTCATTCTGATGAGCTATAATATGAAAATTGGAGGTGATAATGAATAACCATTAGAGGAAGATTTGCCTTGAAGTAACACCAAAAATATATAGTAAACAGACCTTCAGACTAGGATAAATCAAAAGGGAAGAAGACCAAAAAAGACACAATTGATAGCATTTCCAAATACAAAGTATACAAATAAGCAACAAGGAGTCATATAAAAGGGCTATGATAATTAGATAACTGCTAAAGGAACTAGTATCGTAGTACCAATTGTCTGAGATGATATGAGCAGGATAAACCTCAATGGTTAAGAAGCGAATGCAATTTCTCACACAAATTAGGAGCTATCCAGCACTATCCCTTCCATAGAATGGCAACATGACTTCAGAAAGCATGTTTAGAAATTCCATTCAAATTAAAAGTGCCGCTGCTTCCATGAAAATCCAATAAAATAAAAGAGATTTCAGCTTGCAGCTCAGGTAAACCATAAAGAACAGCAATCAGATCATCTAGCAAACAACAGTTCAAAAATGGAAATTGTGAAAGAAAAGGACAATGCACCGTAAAACTCTGCCCAGCACAAAGGTAAGTAAGGACAGCCTTCAAATTCACTTACCAAAGGAGAACATCAAAATGAAAAGAAAAATAAAATCAAGGATGACCAGCTACCAGTCAAGGTTCAGCTAAGAAGAGCTTAGAAGATATCCACAACGAATAAGTAGAGAGAAATTGCGGCAGCAACAAAAGGTCATACTGCTCATACTATATGTGTTACTGTTGAATTAAAAAATAATCTCTCACAAAGAGTGTGACACTGTTAACTTCAGGTACCCAAAAAAGAGGATACCCCAAGAAATAGGAATTCATCAAAACAAAATTCACAGTTCCCTTCAAAGCGCTTTGGTTAAAAGCCCAAGAACACAACAATCTACAGGTCAAGCACCGGATGAATCCAGTATCAACTACCTAAAGTATTCAATAAAAAGCATCCAAGGAAAAGTGAATAATAAAGCCTACAACGACAAACATCAAATCAAAAACGAAGCCCAGAATTCAGGTCTCCAATTAAAAAAGAAGGAAAAACAAAGTCAATAATCCAAAAGCTCCAAGAGAAAACATGTAATTCTAAAAATTCAACCTCGACTTAAAATCTAATCCCCTACTCAGACGCCCAACATTAAAGTTTCCTAATTCCTAATTCCCCTAAGTGCCCAACAGAAATCTTATCTAGCGGAAGCACTTTAATAGAGTTCTAACAGAAAATTAAGAAGCAAACAATTACTGAAACTCTCGGGTTCCAATAGTTTTAGTTTCAAAACAAACTCTACTTCCATCTAATATTCTAATCTAACTAAGGGACGTACTTTGCCAACTAATAAAACTGATCAATCTTTCAACAACCCAGCGATATTCAAACAAACCCAAAAAATAACATAAAAAACGAACTGAATCCCATGTTTCCCCCCTAATCACAAGAACAGTCTCAATCCAATCCACTCCAATCAAATTAACAACCTTTAGCCTCCCCCCACAAAACCCCTAATTGAACATCAAAAGCTCCTTGACGGAAAAACCAAAAGATCAACAGTGCGTAACAACTGATCATCCTACTCCAAGACAGAACAATTTTCTCGTTTTTCCAAATTTCCTGGTTTCCCCTAATTTGCATATGACCACAAAACCTAATCCAATAAAAGGAGCCACCTTTTATCAAGAAAAACTGGCATCTGAGACCGTGAGGCACAAAATCGAACTGACGCAACAAAATTTCCTTTCAATTGAATCCAATCAAAGGAGGCGCCTTTTACCTTCAGGAATGAATCGGCCGAGCTCTGAATCGATGAATCGGACGGAGACAATGACGACGACCGTACAACTACTGGTGGTGCTTGTGGTCCGGGAGCAGGGACAGGCCACATGTGCCGCCTCCGCCGTTTCCAATTCTCACCTTCCCTTCCATGCATATCCCTTCATCATCTTCCCTTCTTGTTAGAACCATCAATTCCAACTATTTCCCCCAATTAATTCCTCGAGATCGAAACCCTAGAACAAAACGATCAGAACAGGGGCAGCAGCAGCAGCAGCTCGCCAAACCCTAGATCCGGCCGACGCTCACCCATCACAAGCGGGATACAAAAGAGCCAGAAACCCTAATTCGGCCCGAGGGATGTGGATCGGATCCAAGACTGCGGATTCAGAGGATCCGATTCAAAGGGAAGGAAAGGGGAGAGTGAAATTAGCGGCGAAATCGGGGATTTTAGACAGATTTAGGTCGGGAATTTCGCGATCTAAGAAAGAGAAAATGAGAGAAGAGAGAAAAGGAGGGGGAAAATGGTCATTTGCGGGCGCGGGTGCGGGGGGTGGGGTGGGGGGGGGGTGTGGGGACTGGGGGGTGCGGGGTGGCGAGAGAACGAAGCACAGACGGCAAAGGGTCGGGGTGTACTTGGTAGCGGGGAGCGGGCAGAGCGGGCAGGAGAGAGAAAGATATAAAGAGAGAGCGGTTTGCACTGATTTGTCTTTGGGAGGTGGATGACTCATGACTGGATTGATGCATGGAAATGAGAATGGGCATGGAAATGAGTATGGGTGGGCCGCTAACGTGCGCGGATGAGGGACGGATTACGGGCAGGGTAGCTGAGGCCGCTGAATCGCCGCACGGGCAGCCCCGGTTTGACTCGGTCAGGTGGGAGGGACCGATCGCCGCCGTCTCCACCTCTCCGGTCGAGCTTTTGTCTTAAGCTGGCGCAATTGTGGCTTGCCCGTTGCTAATTTGCGCGTGGGATTTTCTAATTTTTCTCGCGAGATGGTGAGTTTGGATTCGTTTGGAGTTTGTTTCCAAGTTTCGAACCGTAATCTATGATCTGAACATGGACCACTGATTAAATTGGTGCGGCAAACTTTTCGAGTCTCTGGCTTGGATTTTAGGTGGGATCTAAGTCGACCCAACTTTCTAATATAGTGCGAAGAGAAAAAGAATATTAACAAGTTAATTCTTTAATCTTTTGACGAATCACATGAGAGTCCCTATTTTGTCTTAAGATTCTTTATTTTCTTCACTTGTTTTTAATATTTTTTTAGAAAATAACCGATAAGTATACACTATAAGAGATGACAAAATCTACACATAAAGAGAGATACAAAAGAAAAAACAATCCAAAAAAGAAAGAGTTGTCTTAGTTTTTCACTTATTTTTATTATTTTTTCAGGAACAACCGATAGGTATACACTTTAAGAGAGGACAAAATATACACATAAAAGAGAGATACAAAAGAAAAAACAATCTCACAACAAAAAAGAAAGAGTTGTCTTAGTTTCTTGTGACACTTACCTTTATTATCGGGCATCTTCTAAAATATAACAATAGTGGTTTGCAGTAAAAACCTAACTAATATTTTTGAATGATTCCCTTACCTTTTTTAGCCATTTGGCTAACAACTTAGCTATTATTTGAGTATATAGTCAAGCAAGTATATAGGCCTCCTATCGTGACGGTTTCTCCTGTGAGAATGTGATTCAACATGGAGGTGTTATATTTGTCAAGTTTGAGAGTATACTAATCAAATAGTTTTTCGATGTTGTTTCAAAACATACTATAAAAGATTTTGGAAAGCCACTCGGACTCTCGGATCATTCTTGTTCTAGTTGATATATTACCTTTATAATTTCTTTCTCTTACAGTATATGTCAAGACTCTAATTGAACTCAAACATATGACCATCCTCTCAGAGGTCTCTTAGAGCCAAAGATCTCCTTTAAATCATTATTTACAATGTCTAAAACACGTGTTCTTCTTTTTACAATCTTGATCATGGTGGTATTTGTTCTATTGTTCATAGTTCTTCCACGAGAGGAGCAATGATGTCTTATTCCATAAGCCATTTGCATTAAAACTGCTACCTCAATGTAATTCTCTTTTTCTTGAATAATTTAGCTCTAGGCATTCGTTTTTCCTCAAAAACAACATAAGTCTTAGATTATGCTACAACATGAGTTAGAAGTCCCAGTGGGTACATGCATGAGAAGTTCTAGTCAAGAATTGTTTGAATCCTTATATGCATTAGATTCAAGAGATCATCATTGGTTAAGAATATAATTGATATATTAATATGTATTTACTTTCAAATCATGTTATCACAAATGTGATTAGAAAATAACAAGCATTTAACAACACATAGGGTCAATCTACCCTTTCTAATTTCCTTCTCTTACAATATCTATCAAGACTCTAATTGAGACTCAAACATATGATCATCCTCTCAGAGGTCTCTTAGATCCATAGATCTCCTTTAAATCATTATTTACAATATCTAAAACATGTGTTCCTCTTTTTACAATCTTGATTATGGTGACATTTGTTCTATTGTTCACAATTCTTCCACGAGAGAGGAGCAATGATATCTCATTCCATACACCATTTGCATTAAAACTACTACCTCAATGTAATTCCCTTTTTCTTGAATAATTTAGCCTTAGGCAGTTGTTTTTCCTCAAAAACAACATAAATCTTAGATTATGCTATAACATGAGTTAAAGTCACAGTGGGTATATGCATGAGAAGTTTTAGTCAAGAATTGTTTAAATCTTTATATGCATCAGATTCAAGAGATCATCATTGGTTAAGAATATAATTGATATATTAATATGTATTTACCTTCAAATCATGTTATCACAAATGTAGTTAGAAAATAACAAGCCTTAAACAACACACAGGGTCAATCTATCCTTTCTAATTTTCTTCTCTTACAATATTTGTCAAGACTCTAATTGAACTCAAACACATGATCATCCTCTCAGAGGTTTCTTAAATCCATAGATCTCCTTTAAATCATTATTTACAATGTCTAAAACATATGTTTCATAGATCTCCTTCTCCCTCTTTCTCCTTCCTCACTCTCTCTTTCTCTCTCTCCCCATCACCACCGGACGACCGCCGTTAGCGCTGTCCTGGCCCAGCCCCGACTATCACCTCCTTCCCCTCTCTCACTCTCATTCTCTCTCTATCTCTTTCATAATGGGTTCAAACCCAATAACCTGACCCATTAACTCTATAACCCATAAACCCAATCTTTTAAGTAATGGGTTTGGGTTATTGAATCTAAACCTGACTGGTTAGCAACCAAACCCGCTTCAAAACTAAGAAAATGTGAAATTTCAAAAACTCCCGATAATTTAGAGTATTTGCATTATAGACCTTATTATTACAAATCTGACCCATTTTTATTAATTTTAGTGTTAGGGCGATATCTTGACCATATGAAGTCCGATTTGGACGATTCTCAAGATGTTGCAATCGTAGAAAAATAAAAAGCACTCCTGTGATAACTATATAAGTATTTTCTTTTATATTTATTCTTTGTCAGAAAAATTCAAAGTAAAATTTCTTTGAGTATATGAAAAATTACAACGGATTAAAATTTGATTACAAAAGAGAGGAGGATTTGAGTGGATCTCCCCTTTGTTTAAAGTCGATTTCTTGATGTGGCAGTGGAGAGTGGTTATTATTCTCTATTGATCGGCCGAACCGAAAGTTTCTCTTGGATCTTAGTGGTTGCTCTCAAAGAGATGAAAAGAATTCTACTTGAACACAGTAAGTATTAGAGTCTTTCCTTTTCAAAAAGATTTCTTTCTCTCTCTAAAGCTGAATTCTGAAGCAAGTTAGCTAAACTTCTCTCCAAAAAAGCTTCTTTTTTGTTTTATCATTGAACTAACAGGGCGTCTTTTCATAGATTTTGTAGCTATTTATAGAGAGTTCTCAGGGGTAGAATTGTCCCCTAAAAATTCTCCATAATGAGAATTAACTCCCACTTTATGCGGGTGTTAATTGAAGCAGCAATGGAATTCACTTACAACAGAATGCGAGTCTTGCACTGGACGCTAACCTCGTTCTGTTGTTATACGCGGAGCTCACGGGCTCGAATCTGTGTTGGAACGCGGAGCTCGTAGGCTTGCATTGAAATTGAAACGCGATGCTCGCAGGCTCGCGTTTGAGTTGAAATGCGGAGCTCGCAGGCTCGCGCTGAAATTGAAATGTAATGCTACTCAGGCTCGCATCTGAATCACAACCATTGTGCTTGGCATAGAACATGACCCCCGCGTCGCATTTATTGGAGCGTGACTGAAACGTGACCCTCGCGTTCGGTCTGAGGTCCTCATTTTTTAGGCTTTGTCTTCAGTGTTTTTTAGATAACCTACATAACCCCCGCTAAAGATTCTGAAACTCATGGCTGACTGAGAAGGATTTTGAAATATTTTGGACTTCATCGTGATTTGGTCTTCATGATTGGACTGGTAATATTTTGAAATGCCTGAGCTTGATCTGTCTGGATGCTGTTCTTCGTGAGTGTAATGTATTGTTGAACTGCTTGAAGCCTTCAAGAAAGATCTCTGTATCTAGATCGCCGCCTAAAGCCTATTTGAGCTCTAGTTTGTCTTGTCAGTGTACTATTGAACTGGTGGAATTATCGATTGTCTTTACCAGTGTACTGTTGAACTGATTGTAGAAGCAGAGACATACTCCTTTCTTTGGGAGAGAGACCGTAGATCTCGTTGATAAAAACGTGATTGTCGTGCTTGTCTTCTTTAGACGCAAACTTCAATGAAAACGTGACCCTCGTTTGATATTGAAACGCGATCCTCATTGTTGCTAGGATGCGACTCTCATCCAGTATTGAAATGCGACTCTCACTTGATGTTGAGACGTGACTCTAGCAGCTATACTTGAAACACAAAGATCGCACTCAAAGCTTCTGGACGCGGGTGTCACTTGAATGCGAACATCGCGTTGGACGCATGTCTTGCTCAGATTGAGTCGAGATTCGCACCGTGAATCTAGGCCATTGAATGGCCTATAAATAATAGATTATCTCAACTATCGTTCACTTGAACAGTTTTCTTATCCAGCGAACCTCGCATCTGAAAGCTCTCGAGGCCTTTAACAAAACCCAAACCTTTCAAGCTTTTTTTCTCAATCTTTTCGAAGATTTCACCGTGATTAACTTTCTCTTTTCGTAACACTTGTATCTTTTTTCTTTTTTTGAATAAACTACAAAATATTTGTATCACTCTTACTATTTGACTGGAATAAAAGTGATAAATTTTGCTATTTGAATCATGTTTATTTTTTATTAGAAAATCAGATTAAATAAAGCAAAGAATTTTAATTGCCAGAGGTGTGATATTTGTTGGCCCAAAGACCCATCACTCTAGCTTTGATGATGATTAACTCATGTAGTTATAGTACTAATGATCTTGTGCTATTTAGTTTCAGATATTTGATCAAGATCTTAGTCGATGTTTAGCCTCAACAAAAGATTCGAAGCCAAGTTTTGAAACTAGCACGTGTTGATTCAAGAGTTCGCACTTTAAAGATCGTATCAAGTACTCAAGAGGAGTCTAGCACATTGGATCAAGGTTTGTATCAATTCAAGAAGGAGAAGAAGATTTTCAAGAGAAGATTTTTATGAAGACTTGAGTCTTATTTTGTAAGTGTTAAGATTCTGTTTTTAGATAAATATAAAGGATAGATTAATTATGGATTGCTCAAACTCATATACACACACAAAAAATTTGTATGTATTTTCATAAAATAGTTTTAGTTTTAGAAAATACCGTTTTAGTTTTGAGCTTCAAAGTATACATCCTTATGTTTCATGATTAGATTTCATCAAAACAAGTTTATATAGTTTATATGTGTTTTGGATTTCATCCATACACATTGTTGATTCAAATGTTTAGAAAAACTTATTTGATGTTTCTATATCATGTATTTGAGTTTTGTATTTATCAAAACTTATTTTAGAGTTTATTGTCAAAAATATAGATATTTCATCTTACATGTGTATTTAATCATATCCATACACACTAAGCTTCAAAACTGTTTAAAAAATCTTATTTTTGTATTTGAAGAAGTTTTGGAAAAAATCGTTTTTCAAATTGAAAATTGTTTTTAAAAAATATGGATTTTTGTTTAAGGCTAAATTTCTATATCACAAAAATGATTCAAAAAAATTTTAATATATGTTGATTTTTTATCACACATATTTGTACTTTAAAGTATTTCAATGAACTTATTTTTATAGACTTTATGTGATTTATGGGAATTTATAGGAGTTTATAAGACCAAGTTTTAATCCTTAATTTTCCTGACCTGGCCTTCTGGTGGTCGATCGAGCCAGAAGTCGGTCGACTGGGCGGTCAACGGATGTGCACAAAAATGTGCACGGGCCTTGGCTTGAGGGCCGATCGACTGGGCGGTCGACGATCTAGAGAGTTCACTCTCTAGATATGGCCCCGGTTGACTGGGCGGTCGACCGGCCAGAGAGCTTTGCTCTCTGGATCTTGCCTTAGTCGACCGACAGGTCATGACCTGGATGCGGTCGACCGGCAACTCCAACGGTCATAAATATGATCGTTGGCCGGTCGACCGACAGGTCATCTGGCCTAACGGCTATATTTCTGAACTCTATATAAAGGGTTATTTTGGCTTGTTTTATACAAGATTTGAAGAGGATTTTAGAGCCAGTTTTCCCATCTCTCTTAGGGTTTTTCTCCACTTATTTTAGGGATAAAACTTACATATCAAAAGGAGAGTTTTCAAGAGTATTTTCATAAGAGATTTCTTGAGTTTTTCACCACAACTTTATCTTGTTTTTCTCATACAAACTTGAACTTTCCATTGATATATCAATCCTCTAGAGATCTTTATTGTGAGAGTTATTTTCGTGATCAAGAAAAGTGATCACACGATTTCATTCTTTTATTGTGAGGAGTTGTAGAAGTTGTGGCCTCAGTGAAGAGAGATTTGTGGTGATCAAGTGAAGTGATCACCAAGTGTTCCAACTTGGGTTGGAATTGTAAGAGGTGTGACCTCGGCAAGCTGGTGTGCTTGCGCGTGTTGTTCTTGCGGGAACAAGTGAGAAACTTGCGGGTCTAAGAGTTCTAGTGTGAACTCGTTATAGGTGTTGCGGTACCAAGTGATCTTACAGGATCGTTATAATGGAAATCCTTCATAGTGTTGAAAGCGGGGACGTAGAGCAAGGGTGCTTGAACCTCGAAATAATTCTCCCGTGTTTGTGATTGCTCATCTCTCTCTCGCTTGTGTTTATATATCTTACATGCTTATATTGCTTATCTCTTTATATGTTTGATATATCTTGTGCTCAATTGATATATGCTTGGGATTGTTTGCTCACACTTGTGTTCAACTGAGAGAGCCATAGTGGAACCTCAATTCTTAACCTAGAGGAATCTTGAGGAGATAGTTCAGAGCCCTTCACTAAGAATTCGGCTACATTCTTATGTTATACTTTGTGTGTTAGCTTAATAGTTTTCATTTACATAAATTATTTTTAATTCTGCATCATTTACATTAGATTAGTTAGTATACCTATTCAACCCTCTCGAGGTGTATTTCAATTGGTATTAGAGCTTGGTGCTCTTGATTTGGGTCAGCAACCTTGAGTTAAAGATCCTCATTTTAGCTAATCACATTATTTGTTTACACACACGCATATGGTTTCATGTCACGTCTCATGTTTGATATCCTTAACATCCAAACTTGAAAAGTTAAGATGTCAATGTACCTCCCCGTGGAATTCATGTTTATTTTGCCACTATTAAATATTCATATTGTTTAAATGGCAAACATCTAGAGGCTAATACAAAAGCCATTCATGCATTAAAGAATACCCTAAATGATGAATATTTATCTAGAGTTTCTAACTTTAATTCGGCTTTTGTAGTATGAAACACACTTGTCTCTCTTGATGAAAAAATAATACTATATGGGGAGTGACTCGGATGATGGAAGTGATGCTTTCAATATATACTACATGATCCAAGGGGATAACTCCCTTGAGGTAAACTCTGAATCCAAGTTAGAAGATATTGACATGCCTTATGATGAGCTTGCATCCTTTTGTCAAAAACTTCTTGAAAATATGATTTATTAAAAATTGAAAATGATAAGTTGAAGAAGGAAAACACTTCCTTATTAAAAGAAAATGATTCATTTAAAAATAAATTTGAATGTGTTTCAAAAGAAAATAAATTTTTAAAAAAGGTGAATATTTTCTTGTCTTCAAAATTAAATGACATTTGTGAAGGAAATAATTCATTAAAAAATAAAATTATTTTGGTAGAAAAAGAAAAAGACATTATTATGGAAGAAAATAACTCTTTGAAAAGGAAAATTATTTTAAAAGAAAAAGAAAACATTCCTAAAAAGAAAAAGATTGTTGATTCTCATGCTCAAGTCTCTTCTTCCAAAATTAATAATGATATTTGTATTGTGAAGAAGAAAATTGATTGCTTGGGCTTCACTTTGAGCCAATGTGCATTTAAACATATAAATTGGAATCTATGTTTCGCAAGAAACAAATTCCACACATGCATGCACATCCTACACGGCATACACCTCATACACACCATGATCACACCCATTCTCATATGCATGTTAGAGTGTATAAATGTACACATTCTGGCCACAAAGGCCATCTTGCAAGATTTTGCTTTGATAGATTAAATTCTATAAATTTTGTAAATAATAATGTCTGGGTTCCATTTATTTCTAACCCTCGTGGACCTCAAAAGAAATGGGTACCAAAATTTTCACCACTTGTGTTTGATGTGGGTGTGGGCTCTCACATGACGTGAGAGGTATGGTGTCTTGGTGGTGGATGCATGAGCTAGATGGACATATCAAATTGTTGCATCGCTATCAAGGATGATTGGTGGGAGGATCACCACATGGTTTGGAGACTTCGAGAATAGGTCATATAGTTTGGTAACTATCTCTAAACTCCTATTTTAGTTTACATGCTTTTACATTTAATAATTTTTAGCATGTTTTGGTTTTAATACTTATTATGTTAAATGCAATATTATTAGACATGTGCTATACATAAATAGTCTTTGAGATACACCCATATTCATATGGATTCATATTTTGTATTCTCACTATTGTTTAACTACTATGTATATATTAGTTCTACAACATGTGTATTTAGACTAATGATCATATTTGTTTTATACTTCATGTGGTGAATACTTATTTAGATGTAGTTTTCGTTAAAACATGTGTTTACACTTGTACAAGTAGTGAGCTGTACTTGATTATTATATGTTTATACTTTATTGCTTATTTATACTCATTACGTGTACATGTATAACCTAATTTTGATGATTCTTTCATTTATACCTGTTTTTCTATTTTTATATATGTTTAGCTTCATGTATATATTATTTTTGTTTAAAACTAATAAATATACATGTATAACCTTGAGTCACTTACCTTCATGCAAAATTCTATTATGAACTCGTTTGTGTTTGGGATATGCATGTATATTTTTAGTTTCGATAGAACATACATATACCTTGAATTGTTTAATTTTGATGAAAAATAAATTTTTATGATTTTCATATGTTTTGATTTAATGTTTATTTTCATGAATATGCTATTCACATGATTCTTGTGCACTCACATTATTTTTGTTTACTCATGACTTTATTTTCATGAGCTTTTTAGATCTTAAGTGATAATTTTTTGTGTACTTAGTAATATTTCATGACATATATATGATTTGGTTTCATTTTTGAAGGATCTTTAACTACTTTTTCAAAAATTACTTTAAAGTAGTTATTTATTCTTCACTTATAGTATTTTCAATTTATAATTATTTTCAAACTCTTATTTTTGAAAACCCCTATCAACTTAAGGGCGGATGGTTAGGTGACCATACCTTGTATACCCTTCAATATCTTTTAAACTTGTATATGAATAGGGTGGTAAGTATAAGTTATACATATGATCTTCATGGAATTTTACTTTTATATACTCATATGTGTTTTTCTTATATATGTATGCTTCAAATTTTAATTGGTATTTTCATTTTCATACATACATATATATGATTTGATTGTGCTTGTTTTACAATATCTTTACATTCTTAAAGCACAAATTATATTTATATTAAGCTTGATTTTATTCTAAATATTAATTGGTATCTTTACAAGTTTATACATTGATTTCAATTAGTATTTATTTGGTATCAAAATGTACTTCATGTTTCACCTTCAATTGGTATCAAAATCTACTATTGGTATCTTAAAAAAAAAATTCTCTACAAGTGGTACCAATATTTATTTTTGTCAACAACTATTTGATTTCATTGGTATCATATTCATTTTGTTAACTTCAAGAAATTTCAAAATTTGGTTTTAAAGTGCTTTCAAAATTTGTTGATATATATTGTCTATATGCAAGGGGAGCTTAACATCTTCTCTATATATAGATTCATATTGAGTGTACTTTCTGTTAGCCTAGAGGCCTTTCACCTTAGTTTTGATGATGACTAACTTATGAAGATTAGTTTACTAATGATCTTGTGTTTATACAGTTTCAGTTATTGATCAAGATATTAGTAGGTGTTTAGCTTCAATAAAGGAGTTTTTGAAGCTAACACATATAGATTCAAGAGTTCACGTGTCAAGATCGCATCTAGCACTCATATGGAGTCAAGGTCGTTGGATCGTGTTTGAATCGAGTCGGCTTGGAGAAGGAGTTATACAAGAAGTCTTCGATTTGTGTTTAGATCTTGTGTAAAAATAGATAATATTGATATGCTCAAGTTCACACACAAGTTTAATTTGTTTGATTTTCGGTTCAATCGCTTTTGGATTTCAAGTTCACATATATATGGTTTTCATGAATAAATAGAATTAAAATAAGTTTACATAGTTTAATGTATATTAGATTTTATCTATATACATCTGTGCTTCATACATTTGGAAAAACTTATTTTGATGGTCTATATCATGTGTTTAGAATTTTGTATTTAACAAAACCTTAATTTAGATTTTATGTCAAAAACATAAATATATACATTTCATGTTTATTGGATTCTATCCATACACTCTATGCTTCAAAAGAGTTTAAATATCTTGTTTTTGTGTTTATACAAGTTTGGAAAAATCGAATTTCCTTTAGAAGTTTGGTTTCTGAAAAATACCGTTTTTGTTTAAGGCCAAATATTTTTATCACAAAAATAGTTCAAATAGTTTGTAATATGTATTGATTTTAGGTCACACATATTTGTTATTCAAAGATCTAATAAGAACTTATTTTTGTGAAATTTCTGAGTATTTATGGGATTTTATTGGAATTAAAATTACCAAGTTTTTAGTTCTAAAAAACCCAGCCAGATCAGCTGGCGGTCGACCGGACCGGTAGACCGATGTGCACGAGGATATGCACGGACCCAGCCTACAAGGCCGGTCGACTGCACTGTCGCTGACTGTAAGCACCCAACTCTCGGGTGCTGCCGATCGACCGGGCGGTCGACTGGAGGCACAACAGTCAGAAATATGACCGTTGTGCCGGTCGACCGGAAGGTCATTTTTGACCTTTCAGGCTGCCAATGGCTCTTTTGTTTGGGGCTTATATAAAGGGGTCCTCTTGGGCTGTTTTTAATAAGGATTTTGAGAGCAAAATTTTTCATCTATACAAGTGTTTTAGCAGCAAGTTTTTAAAGAGTTTTTGTGCTCAAAAATTTATCTTTATTTTGTTTTCAAGGGTTGGAAAAATCAAAGAAAAGAGAGTCTTTGGGGAATTAGTTTCATCTTCATTCATATTTTATTCTAGTGTTTTCCCCAAGTATTTTCTTTGTGATTTTGACCTTTATTTGCTTTGGGTTTGTGTTCATCCCTCTTGGGTAGAGGTGATTGTGGTTGTGATTTAGGTTTGTGGCTATCCCTCTTGTGTAGAGTTGATTGTGGTGGAGTTTGACTTTGTGCCTTTATCCCTCTTATGTTGAGGTGATTGTTCTTTTGACTTAGTGTCTTACCTCTTGTGTAGAGGTGGTTGTGTTGGAGAGAGGAGTTGTGTACTCCTAAGTTTGTATTTGCAAATCCTCAGTGGAGGTTCCCTGTGTGGAAGGTCCTGTGTGGACATAGTGAAAATCCTTCTGTGTGAAGGCGGGGACGTAGAGCAGTGGCTCGAACCTCGAAACATATCTCGATCTTTGCGTTTGATCCACTATCTCTAAACTCTCTCTTATATCTTGCATTGCATCATATTGTTCATATCATATATATGTTTGGTATTGTTTGTGTGCCCATACATGTGTTGAACCAAGAGAGCTTCATATAGTACCTAAATTCTTATTTAGAGGAATCTAGAGGAGATAGTCCAGAGCCCGTCACTAAAAATTCGGCTACACTCTTTGGTTACACATAGTTTGTTGCAATTAGTTTTTAATTCTGCATCATTTATCATTAGATTAGCTATACACCTATTCACCCCCCATCCAGGTGTATTTTCACTTTCCATATTGAAGAGCTTGACCTCTCTTCTTTACGTGGTACACATGTGTAGGGGGAGCTTAACATCTCTGTTTATACACTGTATATTATGCTTTATGTGAGTTAGGGTCTAGTCATCCCTTCTCCATGTAATGCATGTATGCAGGGGAAGCTAACTTTACGCCTCTCCTCTTCATGAATGTATATCGCATATATATCTTTATTGTTTGTTTGTCTTTACCCCTTTGTTGATGAATTGACAAAAAGGGGGAGAAGAATTTAGTGAGTTTATATATACATGCTTAATATTGGTATTTATGCATATATGTTTTGTTTAGTTTATGAGCTTTTATTGAATATCTTTATTTTTTTTCTTTATGCTATGCATGAGATAAGGAGGAGCTTCTATGAAGCTTAACTTTAATCCATGCATATATAACTCCGTGAGTTTTATCATCATCAAAAAGGGGGAGATTGTTGGCCCAAAGGCTCATCATTCTAGTTTTGAAGATGATTAACTCATGCAGTTATAGTACTAATGATCTTTTGCTTATTTAGTTTTAGATATTTGATCAAGATCTTAGTCGGATTTAGCTTCAACAAAAGATTTGAAGTCGAGTTTTGAAGCTAGCACGTGTTGATTCAAGAGCTCGCACTTCAAAGATCGCATTAAGTACTCAAGAGGAGTCTCGCTCATTGGATCAAGTTTGGACCAAGTCAAGAAGGAGAAGAAGATTTTCAAGAGAAGATTTTCGTGAAGACTTGAGTCTAGTTTTGTAAGTGTTAAGATTGTGTTTTTAAATAAAATTTAAAGGATAGATTAGTTGTAAATTGCTCAAGCTCATATACACATGCGCACACACAAAATTTATATGTGTTCTCATAAAATATTTTTAGTTTTAGAAAATACCGTTTTGGTTTTGAGCTTCAAAGTATACATCCTTATGTTTTATGATTAGATTTCATCAAAACAAGTTTATATGATTTATAAGTGTTTTGGATTTCATCCATATACATTGTTGGTTCAAATGTTTAGAAAAACTTATTTGATGTTTCTATATCATGTGTTTGAGTTTTGTATTTATCAAAACTTATTTTAGAGCTTATTGTCAAAAACATAGATATTTCATCTTAAATGTGTATTGAATCATATCCATACACACTAAACTTCAAAAGTGTATAAAATATCTTGTTTTTGTATTTGAAAAAGTTTTGAAAAAATCATTTTCAAATTGAAGATTGTTTTTGAAAAATACGATTTTTTGTTTAAGGCTAAATTCCTATATCACAAAAATGATTAAAAAAGTTTGTAATATGTGTTGATTTTTTATCACGCATATTTGTACTTCAAAGTATATCAATGAACTTATTTTTGTAAATTTTATCAGAATTTGTAGGAGTTTATAAGACCAAGTTTTAATCCTTTATTTTCCTGACTTGGCCTCTTGGCGGTTGACCGACCGGTCGATTGAGCCAGAAGTCGGTCGATCGGGCGATCGACCGATGTGCACAGAAACGTGTACGGGCCTTGGCTTGAGGGCCGGTCGACCGGGAGGTCGACCGGCCAGAGAGCTTTGCTCTTGGATCTTGCCTCGGTCGACCGATTGGTCGACCGACAGGTCAAGGCCTGAATGCGGTCGACCGGTAACCCTAACGGTCATAAATATGATCGTTCACCGGTCGACCGACAGATCATCTGGCCTGCAGATTTGACCCCAATGGTTGTATTTCTGAACTCTATATAAGGGGGCTGTTTTGTCTTGTTTTAGACAAGATTTGAAGAGAGTTTTAGAGCCAGTTTTCCCATCTCTCTTAGGGCTTTTCTCCACTTGTTTTAGGGCTAAAACTTCCATATCAAAAGGAGAGTTTTCAAAAGTATTTTCAAAATAGATTTCTTGAGTTTTCCACCACAACTCTATCTTATTTTTCTCACACAAACTTGAGCTTTCCATTGATATATCAATCCTCTAGGGATCTTTGGTTGTGAAAGTTGTTTTTGTGATTAAGAGAAGTGATCACAAGATTTCATTCTTGTATTGTAAGGAGTTGTAGAGGTTCTACCTCGATGAAGAGAGCTTTGTGGTGATCAAGTGAAGTGATCACCAAGTGTTCCAACTTGTGATTGGAGGAGTTGTAAGAGGTGCGGCCTCAACAAGTTAGTGTGCTTCATATGTTGTTCTTGCGGGAACAAGTGAGGGACTTGCCGGTCCAAGAGTTCTAGTGTGAACTCGTTGTAGGTGTTGCGGCTCTGAGTGATCTTGCGAGATCGTTATACTGGAAATCCTTTATAGTGTTGAAGGCGGGGACGTAGAGCAAGGGTGCTCGAATCTCGAAACAATTCTCCCGTGTTTACGATTGCTCATCTCTCTCTCTCTCACTTGTGTCTATATATCTTGCATGCTTATATTGTTTATCTCTTTATATGCTTGATATATCTTGTGCTCAATTGATATATACCTGGCATTGTTTGCACACACTTGTATTCAACTAAGAGAGCCATAATGGCACCTCAACTCTTAATCTAGAGGAATCTTGAGGAGATAGTGTAGAGCCCTTCACCGGGAATTTGGCTACATTCTTGTGTTATACTTTGTGTGTTAGCTTAATAGTTTTCATTTGCATAAATAGTTTTTAATTTCACATCATTTGTATTAGATTAGCTAGTACACCTATTCATCCTTCTCTAGGTGTATTTCAATATTAACTTAGCAAGCAATGATTAGGTAACTTCGCTAGGGAAATTGAATAGGAAAGGTGTAGGTTTCAGAAATATCTCATTTCGTTGGGAAAATTGAGAAGATTACTGTCAGATGTATAGTTTTGAACTTAACAATGAGATTTGCTAGGGGTGTAATATTAACTTAGCAATTGAAGAGATGTGGTATTAACCAAAAATCTCGTTTTCATTTGAGAAAATCGAGAAGACTACTGCCAGAAGTGTGACATTAACTTGACAGAGATTGAATTTGCGATTTGAGAAAATTTAATGGTCAGAGGTGTGACGTTTGTATGCTATCAAAAAATTACTAAAGAAAAAGCCTCAGACGCGGATCTCGCGTTCTCTGTCAGACGCGGAAGTCGCATTCCAATCTCAGACGTGAAGGTCGCCAGACGCGGACCTCGCGTCCTTTGTCCAGCACGGAGGTCGCATTCCAATCTCAGACGCGAAGGTCGCCAGACGCAGACCTCGCGTCCTTTATCAGACGCGGAGGTCGCCAGACGCGGACCTCGCGTCCTTTGTTAGACGCGGAGGTCGTCAGACGCGGAGGTCGCGTTTCAACTCAGACGCGGAGGTCGCGTTTCGCGAGCCTGAGCAGCTCCGCGTTCCAACACAGACGCGAGCCTGTAAGCTCTGCATCTCAACATCAGAGTAAGATCCGCGTCCAGCGCGAGACCCGCATTTCTGCTGTAACTGACAGCCATGAACTTGGTCAGTTACACCCTATTTTCTCTCTGCATAATGGGGAACAACCTCCCATTATGGAGAGATTTAAGGGGTTGGTTACACCCCAATTCCTCTATATTCCTCTATAAATAGTTATGAATAGCTAGAGGAGAAGGGGGGCTCTAGAAGGGGACCTTTAAAAAAAAGGGACTACCGATGAGAGTCCTGGTGGTGGAATTCAAGAAGCCATAGGTAAGGGGGAAAGCTTCCTCAGCAGAGTTTGGCCTTGAAGCTCTTATAGCTTGGGAAGAGTTCAACTCTTTTTGTTAATTTGTTGAGTTCAAGTTTTTTAAATCTCTTTGAGATTCTATTACTGATAGGAGCTGTGCTACTCCACCAGTTGATCCAAAGAGAGAATCCACAAGAGAAATTTGATGTTTGGTCGGTCAACGGAGAACAAGACTCACTTTCCATCGCTACATGAAGAACCCAGCTTTAAATAAAGAGGAGAATCAATCAAAAATCTCCTCACTTTTGTAATCGGATTGTATCCGTTGTAATATTCTATTCAATTAAAAGAATTTTGCAATTGTTATTTTTCCGACGCGTACAAAAGATGGCGACTCCGCTGGGGAGTATGATCTTTCTCAACCGACGAGAAAGTGGTGGCGCAAACCGATGTCAAAATGCTTGGATCCTCAATCGAACCGCTTGCGATCAAATTCGACCAAGAGAAGTTGAACTCCCCCAAAGCTTCGGGAGTCTCCCGTGGAGATAACGTGGCCAGCTCCAATGTCTCTTCAGAGACCCGCGCCATGACCCACGATCAAGATGGCAATAAAGACTAATCTCCCCGCCATCCCTTTATCAAGGCACTTCCAGTTCCGGACGCCGGGGGTTCTTAACAATCTCTGCGATCTAATCGGAATGCCGAGAGATGACGAAGGCATCACGCTCATCGTCAGCAGGCAGAAGTGGCTGCAACAGCAAATGTGGCTCGCTTCAATGTCTCCCACGAGACCCGCGAAGCCAATGATGATGAAGGCCAATCTCGCCGTACCTCTCCTCTCCAGATTCCTCAACTCCATGTTACTGGGGGTCTCCAATAACCCTTGAAGCGTAACCGGAATACTGAACGTTGACAAAGGCATCACGCACGTCGACAACAGATGAAAAAAAGCCAAGAAGCCATCTGTTCAGCAGATACAAAACGCGGGGCTCAGGCCCGCGTTTTTTTTAGCAGCACGAGACTCGCATCTCAGATCCTCAACGCGGGGCCCGCGTCAGAACTCAAAGCCCGCGTTCCCTAATAAAAACGCGATGCAGAACTCATGAAGCCCGCGTTTCTGTAACTGAATGTGAAGCCCGCGTTTCTACATTAGCATGCGAGGCTCACGTTTTACCTCACAGACGTGACGTTCAACAACACGAGAACGAATCTCGCGTTCCCAACTCAAAATGATAGCTCCGCGTCTCTGATACCTGCGTTTTAGAGTTACAGCATAAGACTCATGTTCACTATCCGACGGGTTAAAGTCAGAGCTGAACCGTGAAGTCCTCATCCTAAGAGATTCGAGGCTGATCTCTTTGATCCCTCTGCAATGGATCTAAGAGATTACTTGACAAAGAGGAGTGCTGTAACGCCCCGATCCTAAAGATACGGAGACGTTATGGCGACGTACATACGCAAGGCAGAAAACCCTACGTACGTACGCTAAGCCTCAGTACAGTAAATAATCTCCATATATACCTGAGTTCCAGCATGAAATAAGTACAAGAATACCTGCAGAAGAGGTTAGCGATCTTAACGGATATGAAAAAGATGGACAAATAATATAACAGAAATAAATCACTAAGATACCTATGGATAGTCCCGATGAGGAATCTCCCATGTGACTCCAAAGCACTCTCTGAAGCTACGGTAACTCGGATCTCCAACCTGGGCATGCAAACCCAGGGTCGTCAGAAAGCGACCTAGTGAGTGATAAAATGAAGGAGGCAGTAATAGATACAATAGTACTACAAGCACGATAATAATATATAGTACATGAGATTGGACTAGTGATACCATATAATAAGGATATATAAACAGTAGAGATAAACATGAAAGTAGTGCAAATATATAAGCATGTCATCTTTTAATACCATAACTACCTAGCCGGTTATCATCGGGTCATGTCTATAGTCGTGTCCAGTTTATCGAATAAATGGTGACGTGATAGACGTGTACAGGCAGATGGGCCTATGCAATGTAATCACTATACGGTGTGGTGTATATACAGTAATGATGTCTGCTATACAGAAAGCATAATATATGCAATGCAGAATATGCGTCGCATGCCATCACAGAAAGTATAACATATGCCAGGTAAAGTAACAAGTATACAGGTAACAGGATATCGGATAAAGTAGCATGAATAATAACAAGATAGCATATATGTACCAGGCATGTCATGTGATTTATACAATAGTAGCAATCAGTACCACCTGGTATTACAATCACTCTTTTCCAGTGTCCCATACCACTGGCAGTTCATACTGGAGCCCGCACTCCAGTCGAACCCATCCGGACATGGCCTACGGGTACCATTATCCAAACGAGAGAGTGATCAAATAACAAGTGTTCCCGACGTCACTATTGTGTGTACTATTTTATTAAGTTAATTGGAAACCCATGGTCGAGGAGTTTTTATCGGGTGGGTGTATCCCGTACATACCCGGGACAACGGCCTTATCAGATCCCTGGCTGCTGAGACCAGGGCCAGCCCGCTAGAGCTGTAACATGTAACGGAAATCTCAATGAGCTAAAACAATAACGGGATGCTCATGAGTAACAGATGGTAGCCAGCACTACCCCGTCCCCTGCAGTGGGATGAACAATGGATCCAGACATCCACTCGATATGATCTAGTCAACCGTCAAGTCTCCCCCATACCCAAGTTATCATTATTATCTGATATGTCAAGTATACAATGTCACAAGAACAAATACATGATACGGGTAACATGATAACTGGACCTGAGCTCTGTTGATAGTATAGAACAATATAACGGGAACAATATAACGGGAACAATAGATGTGGGATTCCACATATCGCATATCAACAGCTCTCATGTCCAGTAACGGGAATCACAATATCAGTAACAGGGAAACAATCATATAACATGACTACGGGGATAACATGGCGCAATAATATATGCAATATGAAAAGGGATCCATATAATAAGAAGAGAAAAACCAAGCATGCATGTGTAACAGTGATATGTAAACATGGCATGCATGTGTAACAGGGCTATGTAAACATGACAGACATGTGTACCGGAATCCATGTAACGAGGATTACAATCATATGACATGCGGTAGGCCGTGCATTGGTACAGCCGTGTACCAGTGGAGCATATATGTGTAGCCATAAGCCGTGTAATACCCTCGTGATAGTACAGGGAAGAACAGTGTCTACTATAAGACCATATCCCGTGACCTGACAGTATCCGTGTCACAGTAGCCATAACATGCTATAACAGTGTCGGTGTCTCCGTCTATCAGTACTGCTAACGCAGGCAATAACAATGTCAGTGTATCCGTGAATGACAATATATCGTGTAATGTGTGGTACCGATAGCTGGTTGTACTGGGTATATAGTATTCAGTGTGCTTAGGATGTTCGGGTAATAAATACGGATACAGATAGTCATGGTGTCTAAGGTGAGGCAGGTACCGGTGATCATACCTCATCTAGTATATCGGTCATCATCTTATGATACTGATTATGTTTCACGAATCATTATACTAGTCTTATACTAAGTACCATTTATTGAGTATGATAAGGCAACCAATCAAGATTACTAAACATGATAAAATATAATTTATAAAAGAAAAACACTCACAAATTAGCCATAGGAAGGTAGCTCTCTTTCTCACGATCGTAACGGATCCAGAATCGTCCAAATCGGAGTCCAGATGCTCCCGATATCGCCCGAATACTAAAAATAATACAAATGGGTTAATTATGTAATAACTGAAAATATCCAGGGGGTTATTTGTAATTTTGCAGGGGCCTGAAAGTAATTTAGAAATTCACAGGGGCTAAAATATAATTTTACCTTTAACGGGTCGGGTTTAGGTGTAAACGGGTCGGGTCTGGACCAAACCCAAACCCAAAACCCGTTTGGGTTTCTTCCACCCAAAGAAGCAACCACCAGCAGCAGCCGCATGGCTGCTGCTGCCGCCCATGGGCGCCCGCCGCTCGGCCGGCACGGCCGCCCGGCCGGCGCGGCAGTCCCACCGGCGCGGCAGTCCCGCCGGCGCCTGCGCCTTCCCGACGTCGCTCCGGCGCCGGATTCCCACGCGAGAGAAAGAGAGAGAGAAGTGGGTGGGGCTGATGCCCCCCCACCAGCACCGCCGGCCTGGCCGGCCTCCGGCGCCGCCGGCCTCCCCTGCTGGCAGTCTGCAAAGAGAGGGGAAGAAATATGGAGAGAGGGAGAGAGAAATGAGAAGAGAGAGAGAGTTGGGGGAGAGAGAGTTTGGGGGGGAGAGAGAGAATAGAGAGGAGAGAGAGAGGAGAGAATTTTATAAAGGGGGGATAGTCGGTGGAAAGAGGCGGTGGAGGAATTCGCTGGAAGAAGGAAGAAGGAAAGAAAAGAAAAGAAAAGAAAAGAAGATTTAAAAATAACTATTTTATTATTATTAAAGTGGCCCGATATTCGACCAGCTCCGAACGGTGCCCAAAAATTACAGAAAATAGAGAATATTATCATGAGATGTAATATGAAGACGGTTTGCAGAAACTCGATCCAGTTTGCAAATTAAAAATCCTGGAGTGTCTCGCCGATACGGGCGACACCGGTTTGACCGGATTTTCGATAAATTCAGAAAAATGCCAAAAAATACCCTAACGTAGATAACGCGATTCTAAGATGCATGGTGAAAGCGGATTCTAAAAATTCTACTCTGTTTGTGAACGAAAAATCGTAGAGCCGATTATCGGTATCGGTCGACACCGACTACGGAGATTTTCCAAAATAATCCAGAAAAATTTCAGAAAATTCTGAAAAATCTAAAATATTAGAAAATAATTTTTGAAACTAAAATCAGCTCAATCGGACTACCACGGAGGTCAAATCAAGTTCGTACGTCGTATCGCGTACTGATACGGTGATACGTACACCGGGAAGCAGGGGGTTACATTTCTCCCTACCTTACAAAAAATTGCATCCTCGCAATTTCAATTAGGTGTGAGAACAAGTTTTTTAACCCCAAAGCCGAAATGTTACGGGTCCACGACACTTTCGCTGCGCACTCTGCTATCTATAAGGAACTCGGGATGGAGAAGTATGGTAGTATCCTAACGGATTGGAAGCAAGACAATGCAAGGAAAGCGAGAAGGAAATCGGATGTTCTGGGGACAACAGAAAGGAAGGAAGGAATACAAACGAGTCACGGAATGAATTGTCAAGGTCATGGTATTCTTGTACTCGTTGCTGGAATCCCCAAATTCAGATACAGATCAATTAATCTGAACCTGATTGCACTGTTGGTTAGAGCCCGAGTATTGACCTAGGTGGTTACCCACACCAGGTGTGAACCTAGGCTCTGATACCACTATGTAACGCCCTGATCCTAAAGATACGGAGACGTTATGGCGACGTACATACGCAAGGCGGAAAACCCTACGTACGTACGCTAAGCCTCAGTACAGTAAATAATCTTCATATATACCTGAGTTCCAGCATGAAATAAGTACAAGAATACCTGCAGAAGAGGTTAGCGATCATAACGGATATGAAAAAGATGGACAAATAATATAACAGAAATAAATCACTAAGATACCTATGGATAGTCCCGATGAGGAATCTCCCATGTGACTCCAAAGCACTCTCTGAAGCTACGGTAACTCGGATCTCCAACCTGGGCATGCAAACCCTGGGTCATCAGAAAGCGACCTAGTGAGTGATAAAATGAAGGAGGCAGTAATAGATACAATAGAACTACAAGCACGATAATAATATATAGTACATGAGATTGGACTAGTGATACCATATAATAAGGATATATAAACAGTAGAGATAAACATGAAAGCAGTGCAAATATATAAACATGTCATCTTTTAATACCATCACTACCTAGCCGGTTATCATCGGGTCATGTCTATAGTCGTGTCCAGTTTATCGAATAAATGGTGACGTGATAGACGTGTACAGGCAGATGGGCCTATGCAATGTAATCACTATACGGTGTGGTGTATATACAGTAATGATGTCTGCTATACAGAAAGCATAATATATGCAATGCAGAACATGCGTCGTATGCCATCACAGAAAGTATAACATATGCCAGGTAAAGTAACAAGTATACAGGTAACAGGATATCGGATAAAGTAGCATGAATAATAACAAAATAGCATATATGTACCAGGCATGTCATGTGATTTATACAATAGTAGCAATCAGTACCACCTGGTATTACAATCACTCTCTTCCAGTGTCCCATACCACTGGCAGTTCATACTGGAGCCCGCACTCCAGTCGAACCCATCCGGACATGGCCTACGGGTACCATTATCCAAACGAGAGAGTGATCAAATAATAAGTGTTCCCGACGTCACTATTGTGTGTACTGTTTTATTATGTTAGTTGGAAACCCATGGTCGAGGAGTTCTTATCGGGTGGGTGTATCCCGTACATACCCGGGACAACGGCCTTATCAGATCCCTGGCTGCTGAGACCAGGGCCAGCCCGCTAGAGCTGTAACATGTAACGGAAATCTCAATGAGCTAAAACAATAACGGGATGCTCATGAGTAACAGATGGTAGCCAGCACTACCCCGTCCCCTGCAGTGGGATGAACAATGGATCCAGACATCCACTCGATATGATCTAGTCAACCGTCAAGTCTCCCCCATACCCAAGTTATCATTATTATCTGATATGTCAAGTATACAATGTCACAAGAACAAATACATGATACGGGTAACATGATAACTGGACCTGAGCTCTGTTGATAGTATAGAACAATATAACTGGAACAATAGATGTGGGATTCCACATATCGCATATCAACAGCTCTCATGTCCAGTAACGGGAATCACAATATCAGTAACAGGGAAACAATCATATAACATGACTACGGGGATAACATAGCGCAATAATATATGCAATATGAAAAGGGATCCATATAACAAGAAGAGAAAAACCATGCATGCATGTGTAACAGTGATATGTAAACATGGCATGCATGTGTAACAGGGCTATGTAAACATGACAGACATGTGTACCGGAATCCATGTAACGAGGATCACAATCATATGACATGCGGTAGGCCGTGCATTGGTATAGTCGTGTACCAGTGGAGCATATATGTGTACCATAAGCCGTGTAATACCCTCGCGATAGTACAGGGAAGAACAGTGTCTACTATAAGACCATATCCCGTGACCTGACAGTATCCGTGTCACAGTAGCCATAACATGCTATAACAGTGTCGGTGTCTCCGTCTATCAGTACTGCTAACGCAGGCAATAACAGTGTCAGTGTATCCGTGAATGACAATATATCGTGTAATGTGTGGTACCGATAGCTGGTTGTACTGGGTATATAGTATTCAGTGTGCTTAGGATGTTCGGGTAATAAATACGGATACAGATAGTCATGGTGTCTAAGGTGAGGCAAGTACCGGTGATCATACCTCATCTAGTATGTCGGTCATCATCTTATGATACTGATTATGTTTCACGAATTATTATACTAGTCTTATACTAAGTACCATTTATTAACCGGTAGTTACAGTTGTTACAGTGAGTATGATAAGGCAACCAATCAAGATTACTAAACATGATAAAATATAATTTATAAAAGAAAAACACTGACAAACTAGCCATGGGAAGGTAGCTCTCTTTCCCACGATCGCAACGGATCCAGAATCGTCCAAATCGGAGTCCGGATGCTCCCGATATCGCCCGAATACTAAAAATAATACAAATGGGTTAATTATGTAATAACTGAAAATATCCAGGGGTTATTTGTAATTTTGCAGGGGCCTGAAAGTAATTTAGAAATTCACAGGGGCTAAAATATAATTTTAGCCTTTAACGGGTCGGGTTTAGGTGTAAACGGGTCGGGTCTGGACCAAACCCAAACCCAAAACCCGTTTGGGTTTCTTCCACCCAAAGAAGCAACCAGCAGTAGCAGCCGCATGGCTGCTGCTGCCGCCCATGGGCGCCCGCCACGGCCGCCCGGCCGGCGCGGCTGTCCCGCCGGCGCTGCTCCGGCGCCGGATTCCCACGCGAGAGAAAGAGAGAGAGAGAAGTGGGTGGGGCTGATGCCCCCCCACCAGCACCGCCGGCCTGGCCTGCCGGCCTCCCCTGCTGGCGGTCTGCAGAGAGAGGGGGGGAGAAATATGGAGAGAGGGAGAGAGAAATGAAGAGAGAGAGAGAGAGAGTTGGGGGAGAGAGTTTGGGGGAGAGAGAGAATAGGGGAGAGAGAGAGAAAGGAGAGAGAATTTTATAAAGGGGGATAGTCGGTGGAAAGAGGCGGTGGAGGAATTCGCTGGAAGAAGGAAGAAGGAAAGAAAAGAAAAGAAAAGAAAAGAAAAGAAGATTTAAAAATAACTATTTTATTATTATTAAAGTGGCCCGATATTCGACCAGCTCCGAACGGTGCCCAAAAATTACAGAAAATGGAGAATATTATCCTGAGACGTAATATGAAGACGGTTTGCAGAAACTCGATCCAGTTTGCAAATTAAAAATTCCGGAGTGTCTCGCCGATACGGGCGCACCGGTTTGGCCGGATTTTCGGTAAATTCAGAAAAATGCCAAAAAATACCCTAACGTAGATAACACGATTCTAAGATGCATGGTGAAAGCGGATTCTAAAAATTCTACTCTATTTGTGAACGAAAAATCGTAGAGCCGATTATCGGTATCGGCCGACACCGACTACGGAGATTTTTCAAAATAATCCAGAAAAATTCCAGAAAATTCTGAAAAATCTAAAATATTAGAAAATAATTTTTAAAACTAAAATCAGCTCAATCGGACTACCACGGAGGTCAAATCAAGTTTGTACGTTGTATCGCGTACTGATACGGTGATACGTACACCGGGAAGCAGGGGGTTATAAGTGCTCATCAAATCACTCCACAATGCTGCTGTGAATTGCTCATCACAGCGGTGCTCTCTGAATGCCACTGCAGCTCGTATACAAGCGAGTAATCTGCATTTAATCAGCTGTCAGCAGCCCTGTATCCAACTCAGCTAAGAGGCGCCGCTCTCGCAGGAAGAGAACCTTCTCTGACACTGACGGAGTATCTTGAGGTTACTTCAAACATGGTGGGACCAAGCATCTCGCCAAGTAAGTCCAAAGGGAAGCAGCCGATCATCAGCTCTGACGAGTCTGACGATGAACTATCTGGTTTGAGAGAATTACATACTCGTACTCGGACTGGTATAACCGCTCTAGTAAACTACAACGCTCTAGCTCGGGGTATTGAAGTAAGGGAGGTACATTCTGCCATCGCAGAATTCACATGCATCGAACTTCTCCGTGGAGAAATAAACCTTCGCGTATATGGCAGGTATCCCTGAAGAAGTGACCAGGAGTTTGAAAAAAAAAGTACCATCCCTGATCAAGTTCAACACCACACCTCTGATCAAATAAGTACTCAAAGGGAACACCGATCTCCCTATAAGTTCCCCGCGGAGTTTATACTTCTTTAATCCCAGCAGGATTTTAGAAGTTATCTGTGGAATAACAATCCGACGCCTTCGACGGCTAAGGATAGAGGAAAAAGTTAGCTTATAAGCCCAACGAAAAATCCTCGACAGCTCATCATGCTTAGAGGAATAGCATGGCTAGCCCAATTCAAACGGTAGTTGGTAAAGGCATATCAAATCCGTTGATAGCTGAAGGTTTGCTAAAAACCTTGAGGGACCTGATCCCGCCTTCCCCTCCAAAATCCCTTACTAATTTCCATCCATGAAATGGTAGGACCACAAAAAGCCCGTGACTATTTCCCCAACAAAATAATCACAGATCAAATATGTCAAGTTAACATTATACCTTTGGCATATTCACTGTTAAGTTAACATTAAACCTCTAACGGTGATTTCCTTCAATTTTCCCAGTGGAATAAATTACAAGTCGAATCAGTCATGTTAACATTACACCTCTGATAGTAAGACTTTGATGTATCCCCAGGGGGTAAAATTTCAACCTGTCAATTCTCTTCAACAGAGTGACAAGTCCACTCAAACTACTGTTATGTTCAAAATCACACCTCTAACAGTAAACAAATCCCGGTCAAGTTAATATTACACCTCTGACTAAAATTTAGCTTGTCAGTCCCCTTCAAAAGGATGGCGAGTCCACCAAACTGCTTAAATCGCAGAATCTCTCAGTCAAGTTAATATTACACTTCTGACCAAAGTTGCTCATATTGCAATATAAATCGTTGTTAAGTTAACACTACACCTATGACAGCGATTCTGTCGATTTTCCCATAGGAAACGAAACACTTAATGTCAAGTTAATATCACACCTCTGGCATACATTCCATTATTAAGTTAATACTACACCTATGACAATGATCTTTTCTTGAGCTTTCTTTCCAAAGCTGAGATGTCAAATGCTAAGTTAAACATCACACCTCTAGCATGCATTTCATTGTTAAGTTAACATTACACCTATGACAATGATCTTCTCTCAATTTTCTCAGTGAAAATGAGACTTTCGTGATGCTAAGTTAATATCACATCTCTAACACACATCTTTGTCAAGTTAATATCACACCTCTGACAATTCAATTTGCTCAAATTGTAAACCCAAAACCCGTCACGTTAACATTACACCTCTGATGGTAAAAATCTCCATGGATCTTCAACAAATTCAATCCCACCTGTCATTCTCCCCAATAGAATGACAGGTCCACTTAAGTTGCGTAGATTGCAAAATCAATACTGTTATGTTAATATCACACCTCTAATAGTAACTTTACATTTCATTGATTCCCAGCAGAGTTCTAGTCATGTTAACACTAAACTTCTGACGATAGACTCGGACATAATTCCTGGCGGATCAAACTCTACTTGTTATTCTCATTAATAGAATAGCAAGTCCACAAAACTTGTTTAAAACACAAGTCCAGATCTCACTGTTAAGTTAACATCACACCTCTGACAGTAACCTTCTCAAATTTCCTCAGTAGAGTTATTTAATTTGCTAAGTTAATATCACACCTCTGGCAATTAAAACTCTTTCAAAAAAGCTTTGACCGTGACCTTCACGTCTCAACGAACTTAAGAGTCGCGTCTCAACAGCAAGTAAAGGCTGCGTCTCTACAGCAATTGAGAGCCGCGTCTCTACAACAATTGAGAATCACGGCTCAACTTTGGTAAAGTTCGCGTCTCCTCTTGATCAGTATGCTAGAACTGTATCCTCTCCATTCAAATACAAAGAGTATGTCTCTACTTCTGCAATCAGTTCAACAGTATACTAGCAAGAGTAATCGACAACTCCATCAGTTTAACAATACACCAAGCAAACCAGTGAAATCACCTAGAGGGGGGGTGAATAGGTGATGGCTATATGAATTATGACAATTTTGCGGAATTAAAAATTAACTAAACAATTAGCACAAATAAAGACTTGCAATAAATACAACAATTAAGGTGCAAGAATTGAAAGGAGTAGAGTTAGAGAAAATTGATCAAACGCAAACGCAAGGATGTGTTTCCGAGGTTCAAGCCACGCTCTACGTCCCCGCCTTCACACTTGAAGGATTTGCACTACTATCGTTGATCCCACCGGATCGCCAATACAAGGACACACTTGTCCCTTACACTTGTGATGCCGCAACACCACCCGAAGCTCACTAGCTCCCTTGAGGCCGATGCCTCTACAACTTCACTCCAAGAAGAAATGAGTGATCACACTTGATCACTTTACAAAAGCTCACTTGCACAATCCTAGACCAAATATGTAGATGTAAAGCTTGGGATTGTGGTGTGCAAAATCTAGAGAGAAGCTAGAGGAATAGGCTACAAGTTGGGTGTTGGGAATTTAGGCTTTGGAAAATCTTTTATGAAGGAAAGCTTTGAAAATCTTTGTAAAACTCTTGTGAAGTATTTTGCAATAGTTGTCTAATCAATATGAGGTGACCCTCTATTTATAGGGGTCAAAAACATCCTCAAAAACTCGTTGGAGACAAATCCCAAAAAGAAAAAACAGTCAGAAAAACTAACTGTTGGATCTCTCAGAACTTTTGACAGATCCCGGTCGACCGGGTCGGTCGACCGCCAACGGTCAAAAATATGACCGTTGGGGCTCATCGGTCGACCGGGTCGGTCGACCGAAAACTCCTGTGAAGGCAAGTGAACATCAGTCGACCGGATCGGTCGACTGATATAGACGTGCACAGTATTATGCACATCGGTCGACCGGGCCGGTCGACCGGTCACTGTGAGTTCTGAAAAACAGAACTTCCAGAACCAGAAAACTTGGATTTGGGTTTTGGGTTTCGGGTAAGATTTTGGAACTTGTAAAAATATGAAGTATAAGCATGTGTCCTACTTCACTCATGTTAAAAATAGTTTGATAAAATTCTTTTGAACACAAACTTGTTTTTCCATAAAAATTGTTTTTCCAAAACTATTATTTTTCTGAAAATCATATTTCCAAAATATGTTCTCTTTAGATCTAAGTTAGAAATGGAATTGAAAAATCTTTTTGAAGCCATGAACCTAACTAAGAGGTGTGTGTGTGATAATCCCATAGCTCTACTTCTAATATCTAGCTTTGACAAAATATCTAAAATAAAAATAAAAATACAAAGCTTGTTTTCTTCAATGTCTTGATCTTGTCTTGATATTGTCTTGATCTTCATATCATCATCTTGATCCCAAAGCATCCTAGTTGTGCATAGCTTGGGAATCTTCATTTTTGCGGCGAACTCCAAATGTGTGAGTCTTTTAGCGGAGCCGTCAAAAACAACCTGTTAAATAACCTGAAAAATTCTGAAACACAAATGTTAAATACATAACTAAATATGTTTTGCTACCATCAAAATAACCGGGATAATGGCCTTTGGGCCAACAATCTCCCCCTTTTTGATGATGGCAAAACATATGTAGTTATCACAAAATATTTTGGGTAGAGACTTCAAATGAAGCTCCCCCTCAACACAAGCATATATATAAAATCATACTCAGGCATATTATCACAAATCATAATCATAAACATTTTATTTCCATGCCAACAAAAGATGCCAAATACTCATGTCATATCATAGATGAAGGAAATGAGTCTCATACATGAGATAAATACATAAAACACATAACCATATCCATGTCCATATCACAAAATAAAAATACATGACAAATATCCATGTCCACAACACAAAATAAAAATACATGACAAAGCAAAAGATGTCCAACACAAAATATGTCAAGTGCATAACAAAATAACAAAGAGTCACAAAATATCTCTCTCAAAATAACTCTCCCCCTTTTTGACATCATCAAAAGGGGAGGTCACTCCTCAGCATCATCATCACCATCATCGCCGTCTCCGTCATCATCACCACCTTCCTCTGAAGAAGCAACCTCCTCTGGATCCATGCCATCGACTCTGGTGCGCGGTGGAGGAACAGAAGAGCGAGCTCTGGGAGGAAATGGAGGACCGGTGGCAGGGAGTCGGCAAGCAGTCGGAGTCCGATCAGGAACGAGCATGTCAAATTTTGAGAAAAGGGCCTGAAACTGAACATCCACGAATCTCATGGAATCAGCGAAATAAGACATGTCATTTCGGACCTCCTCTCGAAAAGCAGCGTCCTGAAGAGCACGAGCATCTAACTCTGCACGAATGGCTGCGTCGCGCTGCTCGGCCAAAGCCTGACGTGCCTCGAGCTGAGAGCGGACATCCGAAGAGAGAAGAGCTAGTAACTCAGGAGGAAATGCAGGTGCTGCAGAAGAAGAAGATCCTGGTGCTGAAGATGAGCCAGGACCAGCAGGAGGAAGAGGTGGTTGCACAGGAGCGTGTCTACGCAGCTGTGCTTCCATCATCTTCAGGACAACTCCATTGATGTTGGTCAGGGGATTTGATGGAGTTTCAGCAGAAAGATCAAAGTCAAGACCCCTAAGAAGATGGGTAATAAGCATGCCGTAGGGCAAGCTCCTACCCGCAGTACGGATCTGATCAGAGGCCATATGAGATGCAATAACTCTAGGAAAGTTGACCTTAATCCCTTTAAGCAGACAAAAGATAATCAAAGGGACACAACCCCTAGCATGGCTATACTCACCATGTTTGGGGACAATGTTGTAGAAGATAATCTTGGCAAGGACTTGAGATTGAAGAGTGTATCGACTCACTACCTCATTCCTAACCAAGCCGGGGTTGTCATCCCCGTGAATCAGAGTAGAGGCGGTGAGTGAAGATTCACCTTCAGGAAAATCAAAGTCATGCAAATCATGTGAGTACACATCTGCTCCGCCAGTGGAGAGATGCAGAATCCTAGCAAATCGACCTATAGAAATGTCGATTTCCCTACCTAGAACTCTAGATGTGATGCGGTTACCATCAAATTCATAGTTGGCATAAAAGTAAGGAACAAGGGAAGTGTATACTTGCTCCTTGATGGACAAGAACTCAACTAGCTTGTTGTTTTGCAAGATTTGAGGGATACCTAGATGTTCAAAATCCTGAATGGTAACAAATCTCCCTGAATTAATATTTCTAGTGGAGAGATGGGAGTATCTATCAGCAGCTAGATCATTGATAAAGGGCCGTACAGGTCTAGGAACCTGAGATGAGGGTTGAGCAACACCCTTCCCCTTCTCAGTTCGAGATCTCTTAGGCATGATTAATAAAAATGAAATTTTTAGATTAACACAGGTTATGGCACGATCTAGAAGCTAAGCAACCTAAAATAGTGACAAAGGAAGTAAGATTTCTAAGCTAGAAGTGAAGATTCACAATAAAAATTCGATTTTTACCTTGATTGAGAATCCAAAACCCTAACTGAAAAATCCTGAAATTCTTCAGATCCTGCGGATGAGAGGTGCTGAAATCGAAGATCTGGAGGTAGGATGAAGGATTTGAGATGGGTTTTAAAAAGATTTGGATTTGGTTGAAGGATTGGAGAGAAATCAATTTTTGGGGAAAATATGGGTTCTTCGGTCGCTGAGTGAAATGAGAGAGAGAGAGAGAGAAAAATGAAAATATATAGCAGATTTGGGCAAAAACACGACGATCGGTCGACCGGTCCGGTCGACCGAATCCAACCGAGAGCTCTGTAAATAAGATCGGTCGACCAGATCGGTCGACCGACATATCCCGAGACCACAGCAGGTCAGCATCGGTCGACCGGAATTATGGTCGGTCGACCGGTAGCACAGAAAAAAAAATAAAAATTTTCTCTCAGGCAGAGTCGGTCGACCGGAGATTTAAGGGTCGGTCGACCGGCTTTGCCTGAAAAACAGTTAACAGCAATTTGCCCAAAAAAAAATTTTAAGTAATTTTGTAGTCCAAAATAGGTATGATATATTAATCATATAGGAACACCAACAGGTTTTAAATCTTCATTAAGTCTTTACAATCATCAAAATACATGCAATCCAATTTTAATTTTATTTTCATATTTAAACAAAGATTTTAAAGATGTTGAAGCCGAATACCCAGTGACGGGTTCTGAACTTCATCCTCTTGATTCCTCTTGAATGAGTTGAGGTGCGCAATTGCCATCTTTAAGGTATTTGCTTAAATAGAAAATTTTACAAATGTTTTATTTTTATTTATGAAAATAATGTGTATATGTATACAAGTATATATATTCACAAATAATAAACTATACATGTGGACATACTGTAAAACAAGGCATGAAACTAAAGATATCAAAAACTAAACATGGCATATACAATCATGATGGAGTTGCAAGTTTATACTAATCATGTATCAATGAGGCATAAAACTAAACTAGCAATCCTATAACAATTGTATATACAAAATTAAAACTCTTAACTGGAGATGTTACCAATTTACGGGCAATCTCCACAAATAGGTGCCTCCACGATAGCGATGCAATCTTGATGTGTTCTTTAGGCTTTGTTGCATCTACCATCCGGGCACCACCTCCTCCTAAGTCTTGGAGGGTGTAGATCCACCTATACCTGTATCATTTAAATTTGGTGGCTCTTTTGGTACCCAAATCTTAGTGGGTCCTTTGGGGTTAGATCCGGGGCGAACCCAAACAAATTTATTCTTTACATTATTCTTAGCATAGCAAAATTTTTTTAAATGGCCTTTGCGGCCACAATGTGTGCAAATATAAATTCTACCACTATTGTACATAAAAGCATGGTTATGAGTGTGTGCATGTTTATGTGGGTGTACATGTTTTCGTGCATGTGTATGGTGTGCATGTTTCCCTTGGGTTACTCCCTTAGGAAATTTAGATGCAATCTTTTTCAAATCAAATGCATAACTTTTTAAAGTAGAATCCAAAACTTCAACACGTTTTTGAATCTCTACAAAATCATTTTTACTACATGATGCAATGGGGGTTTTCCCTTTACAAGCTAGTTTATAATTTGCAAAATCACTTTTTATTTTCTCAAAAGAATTAGACAAATTATTTTTCTCCTTTTCAATAATATTAAGTTTATCTTTCAAGGACTCATTTTCCCTTTTTAACTTTTTATTATGAGATTGCGAAATCTCATATCTATGTTGTAATTCCTCAAAGAAACGTGCTAGTTCATCCATAGTGAGATCATCATCATCAAGAGAGTTTTCAAAAGTTACCTTAGGAGTGTCCTCTCCTTGTGCCATGAAACACATGTTGGCGGCGTCGTGCTCCTCTTCGGATTCCGACTCCGAATCATCCCATGTAGCGGCCAACGCTTTCTTCTTCTTCCCATGTTTGGAAGTGGTTGCTTGGAGAGCGGGACACTCGGCAATTAAGTGACCGATCTTCTTGCAATGAAAGCAAGGACTGGGTTCATCTCTTTTCTTCTCGTACCTTCCTTGAGGCTTCCCTCTTCGGAAGTTACTTTACCGTCCCTTCTTGTAAAACATCTTGCCCACCTTCCGGATGAGCATGGCGAAATCCTCATCGCAATCCTCCGATGAGTCATCCTCTTCGTGTATGGTAGGAGCGGCCTTGAAGGCAATGGTCTTCTTCTTTGGTGCCTCCCTTTCTTCTCTAACTTTCATCTCCATCTCATGCGTCTTGAGATTTCCGATGAAGCCGGAGAAGTCCATCTCCTCTTTGTCGTTTAGCTCCTTGAGAGTGGTCGCCTTGACTTCCCAAGCTTTGGGAAGAGCTCTAATCACCTTCCTTATCTTTTGATCATTATCAATCTTGTCACCTAAGGAAGAAAGAGCATTAGTTATTTTTGTAAAACGGGTGAGCATGTCATCAATGCTCTCATTATCAAACATATAGAAGTTCTCATATTGAGAACGTAGCAAGTCAACTTTGGCTCTCTTGACTTGAGACGTTCCCTCATGAGTCACAATGAGTATGTTCCAAACCTCAAATGCGGATTTACAATTTATTATGCGTGCAAGGTCATCTTCATTTAATGCTTGGGTCAATGCATATTGTGCCCTAGCATTAGCCTCATAGTCTTTGGAAGTATCCTCGGACCATGTGCTCTCATCACTAGTGGGTTCAATAAAATCTTTGGTAATGGCCCTAGCTACCCTAACTCCTAGGGATTTAAGGAAGAGATTCATTTTCACCTTCCAAATGGGGAAGTTTAAACCATCAAACTTGGGTGGGGATTTAATGCTAGAAAAGTCCATGGATGCCATGAATGCACAAGCAAATGTAAATGCAACACAAATGTATATAGCCAAATATGGATCTCCCTAAGGTTGTTAGACCTAAGTTGTAGGGTTAGGCTCTGATACCAATTGAAATCACCTAGAGGGGGGGTGAATAGGTGATGGCTATATGAATTATGGCAATTTTGCGGAATTAAAAATTAACTAAACAATTAGCACAAATAAAGACTTGCAATAAATACAACAATTAAGGTGCAAGAATTGAAAGGAGTAGAGTTAGAGAAAATTGATCAAACGCAAACGCAAGGATGTGTTTCCGAGGTTCGAGCCACGCTCTACGTCCCCGCCTTCACACTTGAAGGATTTGCACTACTATCGTTGATCCCACCGGATCGCCAATACAAGGACACACTTGTCCCTTACACTTGTGATGCCGCAACACCACCCGAAGCTCACTAGCTCCCTTGAGGCCGATGCCTCTACAACTTCACTCCAAGAAGAAATGAGTGATCACACTTGATCACTTTACAAAAGCTCACTTGCACAATCCTAGAACCAAATATGTAGATGTAAAGCTTGGGATTGTGGTGTGCAAAATCTAGAGAGAAGCTAGAGGAATAGGCTACAAGTTGGGTGTTGGGAATTTAGGCTTTGGAAAATCTTTTATGAAGGAAAGCTTTGAAAATCTTTGTAAAACTCTTGTGAAGTATTTTGCAATAGTTGTCTAATCAATATGAGGTGACCCTCTATTTATAGGGGTCAAAAACATCCTCAAAAACTCGTTGGAGACAAATCCCAAAAAGAAAAAACAGTCAGAAAAACTAGCTGTTGGATCTGTCAGAACTTTTGACAGATCCCGGTCGACCGGGTCGGTCGACCGCCAACGGTCAAAAATATGACCGTTGGGGCTCATCGGTCGACCGGGTCGGTCGACCGAAAACTCCTGTGAAGGCAAGTGAACATCGGTCGACCGGGTCGGTCGACTGATATAGACGTGCACAGTATTGTGCACATCGGTCGACCGGGCCGGTCGACCGGTCACTGTGAGTTCTGAAAAACAGAACTTCCAGAACCAGAAAACTTGGATTTGGGTTTTGGGTTTCGGGTAAGATTTTGGAACTTGTAAAAATATGAAGTATAAGCATGTGTCCTACTTCACTCATGTTAAAAATAGTTTGATAAAATTCTTTTGAACACAAACTTGTTTTTCCATAAAAATTGTTTTTCCAAAACTATTATTTTTCTGAAAATCATATTTCCAAAATATGTTCTCTTTAGATCTAAGTTAGAAATGGAATTGAAAAATCTTTTTGAAGCCATGAACCTAACTAAGAGGTGTGTGTGTGATAATCCCATAGCTCTACTTCTAATATCTAGCTTTGACAAAATATCTAAAATAAAAATAAAAATACAAAGCTTGTTTTCTTCAATGTCTTGATCTTGTCTTGATATTGTCTTGATCTTCATATCATCATCTTGATCCCAAAGCATCCTAGTTGTGCATAGCTTGGGAATCTTCATTTTTGCGGCGAACTCCAAATGTGTGAGTCTTTTAGCGGAGCCGTCAAAAACAACCTGTTAAATAACCTGAAAAATTCTGAAACACAAATGTTAAATACATAACTAAATATGTTTTGCTACCATCAAAATAACCGGGATAATGGCCTTTGGGCCAACAACCAGTGCTCATAACAAGTGCTAGACTGCGTTTCTAAGATACTTGTGATGATCTTTCCTGGAGGCTTCAAGAAGTTTAACAGTACACTCATGAAGTTCACCATCCAGACGGGATCGAGCTCAAGGCACCCCAGAAGACTGCCACGCAGAAAAATACTAGTCCGATTACAGGAAGCCTAGATCCAATCAAAGTCCAAAGTATTTCAAAATCTATCCTAATTAACCGCAAAATATCGAAAAACTTTGGAGGGGGTTCTGTATGCTATCAAAAAATTACTAAGGACAAAACCTTAGACGTGGATCTTGTGTTCTCTGTCAGACGCGGAGGTCGCATTCCAATCTCAAACGTGGAGGTCGCCAGACGCGGACCTCGCGTCCTTTGTTAAACACGGAGGTCGCATTCCAGTCTCAGACGCGGAGGTCACCAGACGCAGGCCTCGCGTCCTTTGTCAGACGCAGAGGTCGCCAGACGCAGACCTCGCATCCTTTGTCAGACACGGAGGTCGTCAAACGCGGAGGTCGCGTTTCAACTCAAACGCGAGCCTGAGCAGCTCCGCGTTCCAACACAGACGCGAGCCTGTGAGCTCCGCGTCTCAACATCAGAGTAAGGTCGCGTCCAGCACGAGACCCGCATTTCTGCTGTAACTGACAGCCATGAACTTGGTCAGTTACACCCCATTTTCTCTCCACATAATGGGGAACAACCTCCCATTATGGAGAGATTTAAGGGGTTGGTTACACCCCAATTCCTCTATATTCCTCTATAAATAGCTATGAATAGCTAGAGGAGAGGGGGGCTCTGGAAGGGGACCTCTAAAAAAAAGAGACTAACGATGAGAGTCCTGGTGGAGGAATTCAAGAAGCCATAAGTAAGGGGGAGAGCTACCTCAGCAGAGTTTGGTCTCGAAGCTCTTGTAGCCTGGGAAGAGTTCAACTCTTTTTGTTAACTTATTGAGTTCAAGTTCTTTAAATCTTTTTGAGATTCCATTACTGATAGGAGCTGTGCTACTCCACCAGTTGATCCAAAGAGAGGATCTACAAGAGAAATTTGACGTTCGGCCGGTCAACGGAGAACAAGACTCACTCTCCATCGCCACATGAAGAACCCGGCTTTAAATAAAGAGGAGAATCAATCAAAATTTCTCCTCTCTTTTGTAATCAGATTGTATCCATTGTAATCTTCTATTCAATTAAAAGAATTTTGCAATTGTGATTTTTTTGACGCGTACAACGTTAGCCTGAGAGGGTTATGAGCTAGTGATAATGGTTAACTTAGCACCAAAAAGTCTCATTTTTACTGAGAAAATTAAGAAGACTACTACCAGAGGTGTGATATTAACTTGACAAGGAGATTTGCGGTTAGAGGTGAAATATTTAACATAACAACGATTTGAGCAAATTTGTTCAGAGATGTAATGTTAACTTGACCGAGATTGGCTTAGCGGTTTTAAGAAGTTTGGTGGATATGTCATTCTATTGAAAAGAATTGACAAACCGAGTTTAATCTGTTGGGGATATATTGAAGTCTTACTGCCAGAGGTATAATGTTAGTATGACAGGTTCGATCTGTAATCATTTCGTTGAAAAAATAAATACAACTTTTTATGGTCTTATCATTCCATGGAATGAAACTGATAAGGGATTTTTGTGGGGCTAAAGGGATCAGGTCCCTTAGGATTTTTAACCAAGCCGTCGTTATTAACGAATTTGATTTGCCTTTACCAACTATCGTTTGAGCTGGGCTAGTCATACTATTTCCCTCAGCACGATGAGTTGTCAAGGATTTTTCGTTAGGCTTAAAAGCTAACTTTTCCTCTATCCTTAGGCATTGGAGGTGTTGAATTGTTCTTGTTACTTTAAGTAACATGGTGTACTTTCTGATTCTCTCTCCGAAAATAACTTCTAAAATCTTATTAGGCATTAAAGAAGTGAATACATACTCTGTGTGGAGTATATCAAGAGATTAATGTTCCTCATCAAATTCTCTCTGATTTTAAGTCAGTTGCTACACTTTGATATGAATATGAAAACACTAGAAAGGCTCTGCAAAGACGCATTGCGAACCTTTTATAATGAGTTTGGCTTGATAAGTCATCAGATAAACTCATTTCTTTCATCATAGGAACCGATCGATCGTCACATCTTGATCTGAATATGGAAACACTAAAAAGGCTCTGCAAAGATGGATCACAAGCCTTTTCCAATGAGTTTGGCTTGATAAGTCATCAGATAAATGTATTTCATCCATCATAGGAACCGATCGATCGCCACATCTTGATATGAATGTGAAATCACTGAAAGGTTCAACAAAGATGCATCGTGAGTCTTCTTCAATGAGTTCGGCTTGATAAGTTATCAGATAAACTCATTTCATCCATCATAAGAATTAATCGATTGCCACATCTTGATATGAATGTGAAAACACTGGAAAGGTTAAGCAAAAATGCATCACGAGCCTTCTTCAGTGAGTTCAGCTTGACAAGTCATCAGATAAACTCATTTAATAGTTCATCTGACTATTTGGATGCTCTGTCATTGAATCGAGCTTCAATCGATCGAACAAAAGAAGGGAGAGCTGCCATCATTACATATGAAAAAGTCAGGCTAGATAAGCCATTTTCTGGATCGAGAGGAATAATCAGGAAGAGTAGTGCCTAAAATTGTTGCCTAGGCGTACTCGGTCTCAAAATATGACCTATTATTCTAAATTAAAGGTGGATGCATGTCAAGAGAAGAGTGACAAGGCTAAAACCGTTGGCTTATCTCCGTCATTTCTTCGATGTTGAAATCATGCATCATTGTCTCCCGATGTTCGGTTGGCTCGATCTCAGCAATAGAGAAGAGTGACAAGGCTAAGACTAAAGATTTCACCTCTGTCATTTCTTCAGTGTTGACATCATCCATCATTGGATCCTGATGTTCGATCGGCTCACCGTCGTTAGTGAAGAAGAGTGACAAGGCTAAAATTGATAGTTTTTCCTTTGTTATTTCTTCAATGTTTACATCATGTATCATTATTTACTGATGTTCGATCGGCTAGCCGTCATCGATCGGTGATGTAGTCATTTGAAGAAACAATTCCTCGCTTTTCTTTGGCGTTCTCCTAAACATCTTGGATCCCAATCCTAATCCATCTAAACAATAAGAGAGGGTTGGACTCGATCTCATTTGGAAAAGAAGTTTCCATGAAAGGACGAAATAGTTAATTGATCAGAGGTATAGTGTTAACATGATCCTGGAGAGTACTTCTTTGATCAGAGGTGTGGTATTGAACATGATAAGGGATAGTACTTATTTAGGTATTTGTCATTAATTGGTATCATAAGTATATCACTATTTAGATTTATGAGACGATAAGCCCCATTTGAGTAGACTGACTCAACTACAAAAGTCCTTCCTACTAGAGGTTAAACTTTTCTTTTGTCTTATGTGTCATGACCATGGGTCATCTGACTGCTAAAACAAGATCGCCTTTCTTGAAAATTCGTTCCTTGACTTTCTTGTTGAAAGCTCTGAAAATTTGAGCTTAATTTGTTGTTTAGCTTGTAAGTGTTTGTCGTCTAAAGAAACTCCTGGAGGCGTAATTGATGCTTCTTGTTATTCGTCATCTTTGTAGTCAGGGCAACACACAAAGATGGAATCTAAATCTCTAATGGAAGTACAGCTTCGCACCTGTACACCAAGGAGAAAGGTATCGTTGGGGTTCTCACCGTTGTACAGTAAGCCCAAAGACGTTCACCCAGCTTCTCATCCCGGTCATGTTGACTTTTTTAGACAAACTTCTTAAGAAGTTTGTCGATGGTCTTATTGAAAGCTTTTACAAGACCGTTGCGGCTAGATTATATGTCATTAAAGACACACTTTGAATTCTGAATTTGCTGCATAATCTCTAAAACATCTGGATGACGAATTGAGGCCCATTATCATGGACAATTCATCGAGAGAGGATGAAGTGATATATGACGTGATGTTTGATAAACTTGATTAGGTCAAACGTCTTCACTTCTCTAAGGGGAATTGCTTCCGTTCATTTCGAGAAGTAATCGGTTACAGCAAGGATGAGCCGATATTCTTTGGATGTTGGAGGGGTAATGGGTTCGATGACATGCATACCCCCATCTCAAATGACCAGGAAGAAGATGTTGGATGAAGATGACCTGGTGCTTGATGGATGAAGTCACCTGAGTCTGACAAGCGTGACATCGCTTGGCATAAGTGTAACACCCTATTCCCGAACTACATATTTAGATATGTGTTCTGATTTTTTAATCATATTTTTTATTTACTTCCCATATATATATTTGCTTTGTGTTTAGTTATGTTATTACTTTGTATCGGATCCAGATTCCTAGACCCAGAGTCAGCTTGATTCTGAATCGGGAACCCGTTCCAAGTGTACTACTCGATTTCGTCTTTCTGATAGTCTGATTTGATTGGTTTTTATTTCAAATATCATTTTCTAATATTTTAAATTTTTCATGATTTTTTGAAATTTTTCCAGATTATTTTACAAAATCTTCAAATTCGGTGTCGACCAGTATCGCTAGTCGATTACCAAATTCTTAATTCTTAAATTCGTGGAGCCGTCTCTAAAATACATGGGGGCCACCCTAGAATCTCACATCTCTTGTTTCTTGTACCTATGTCTTTTTATGTTGTTACATGCTACATTCACTGTTATTATTTCTGATTTCTTGTGTAGGAAAAATATAATCAATATAACATGGGTTGGGAGAAATCAGATGGTTGACTAGGTCTTATCGGGTGGATGTTTTTGAATTTATATTCGTCTTACAACATGGGACATGATAGTGCTAGCTACCGCTTGTATGCAACTGATTGAGCTTCTTATTTCTTACTCTTGTCGTAGCAAGTAGCCCTGGTCTCAGCAGTCAAGTGATTGTTTAAGACCGTGATCCCGGGTATGTACAGAACATACCCATCTGATTAGAGCTCCTCGACCATTTAGTTTTAATTAACATAATAAAATGACATAAACAATGATGACGACAAAACGCTTGGTGTTTGGTAACTCTCTTGTTCAAATTAACTCTCTTGTTCAAATTATGGTACCCGTAAGTCATGTTCGGATGAGTTCGGCTGGAATATGGTGGACTGCCACTGAAATGGAATACTGAAAGAGATTGACTAAAATATCAAGTGATAGTTATTATAATTATTGTATGATTATAATTTATTGCTCACCACTTGCATGACATCTTGCATGATATATTGTCTATGTATATTGCATTAAATATCATGATTATCCAGTTTATTATCATGTTATTATACATGTATACTCTGCACTTTATGTATTTTATGTAAACACACTATTCATGTACGCACACTAACATGTTAATATGATTATTACTCTTTATTTTATGTGTAAGTATTCATAATAAACACTGATACCATCATATTACTGTTACTATTAATTTTAACAATAAATATGAAATAATGAATTCTTGACATATATGAAATCTCTTTGATTGACATTATTGTTAATTTAATTATTTATTGTATAATATTGCAAGGTATAATATGCATATTAGGTATTAATAATGTTATAGCGCAAATGCAATATTTGTAACATATATATACCGATTGTAAATATAAAATATATTGTATCATGTTATTTAGATACATATTATATATTATCATGATTTTTATACTATTGTAATATACTATTATTGCTTGCTTCATTTTATCACTCACTAGGCTGCCTTCTGTCGACCCTGAGGTTGCTTTCTCAGGTTGGAGGTTAGAGACTGCGTAGTACCTGATGCCTCACGAGACATTAATAGGGAATCTTGCCTCTTTATTATCAGTACGTATTTTTATTATTTTGTCTCTGCTTTCTTATTTATTCCTTTTTTCATGCTATTATGATCACTGACCCCTTTTGTCGGTATTCTTGTACTTATTTAAGCTGGAATAATTATGTATATTGTGTTTATTCTCTATACTGAGCTTAGCGTATATATGTATACACTATTTTTCTTGTGTATATGCGTCGCTGACTCTCGTCGCGTCCTCGCTGCAATATATTTTGGGAAGCGGGGTATGACATACTTTTACCAGTATGGAATTCATACTCACATCTTGTGCTTATTATGCATGAAAATTGAGGATCTCTTCTTCAACATGTGCTAAGATTCATCGTATCTTTATCCAAACCCAATTTAACAAGTTGAACTTGAATAATCCTTTAAGTATAAGTAACTGTGATTTTCTTATTTTTCACAATTATCCATACATTATTGATGAAGCTCTATTTATAACTTAAGCACTAGGAAAATGTAGAAGAGTTTAGCATTAAGAATATGCAAATTCTTTAAGAACTACATATAATTAAAAAAAAACTGATGAATAAATTATTATAGTATGTGCAAAATTGATATTTATTCTGCTAGTTTCAGTGAATCAACTGTAGATGCCTAAAGAGTGATAAAGATTGTTTTGCATGTTTTTTCTACATTATGACCAAACTACATGTAGATAACAGATTATTCTCTTTTGATCTCTTCCTTTTTAATTGTTCTTTTTTCTTGCATTCTTTTAACTTCTTGCCTTGTATAATATCCTAAAATGATTAATGGACATGGCATTATGATTAAAGTTACACGCGTATTTGGTTAAAGTGCGAAAGTATGAAAACTCATTTGCCACTTTTCTTGTTTGTTTTGAATCAGAAATGAGAAATGAGAAAATCTATTTTCTTTTTCCCTTTCCCTTTTATACTTTTCTTTTACACTATCATTTTCCTACTTTCAAGGTGTTACAATTAATTTTGTAGTTATGTAAATTTACTTGCAATAAGTTGTACCTCAAAAAAGTTAATTTTGATGTCATGCAAATACCGCTTGCAGTCCAATTACAGTCCTAAAATGTCACTTCAGAATTAAATTTTAATTTAATATTATTTTGTGATCAATTTTTCACTTCCACTTTCATATTACTAACCAAATACCAGAAAACACAATATACTTTTCAACTTACACTTTTAAATTACAACCAAACACGAAAATGAGAATTGCACAAATCTCAATTTCCCACCCATCCTCATTTCCCACTTACACTTTTTCCTCCTACTTCCATCTGACCAAACAGGTCCTATAATCAAAATTCTTAAACTAACTAGACCACACAAGTTGGACTTTATATAATAAATCAAAGAGGATTTTTTCTCAACTCTAAACTTCCCTTGAAGGTACTTATAGGATTTCCTTTGACATTTTTTATTCGATTCTTTCAAGATGTTTGCACAATAAAAAAGCCTAGAGGAGAATAAACTTTTTAGTTTTCAGATGAAGTTGCTTTTTCTTTTCAATATCTCATATTTATTTACGTATATGTATATAACTCTCATAAAACTATTAGAATATCTGCACCTTAAACCCTCATAATTTATATTTGATGTTGATTGCTCTCATATGACGTGTTTTAGCATGTTAAATGATCTTTACATGCTTTTCGTTCAAAATCTCATTTTATTAGATTCATATTATATTTGATTTGGTAATAGCATGCTTATCCAACCATATTATAGATTTGGTTTATATATTATCTATACAAGTTTTCTGTGTGCTATCCTCATTCTCTGATTTCTTCTTATCCATATGTCTGAGGGGTAACATGGAAGGGTCGAGAAAGACAGAGGAGATGAGACAATGGAGAAAAAAAAAGTAGAAGCGAGGAGTGAGAAAAGACAATACAAATGAAAGAAGTAGGATATATAAGAGAGAAGAAAAAGCAAAAAATGAAGATGAAGGTAGGAGATAAAAGAGGGAGATAGACGAGAACGAGGAAGACTTTTTTTTTTTTTTGGGGGGGGGGGGAGGGGTGATGGAAGAAGAGAAAAGAGTGCAGAGATAAAAGAAGGAGATAGACGAGAACGAGGAAGACTTGTTTTTTTTTTTTTTATTGGGGGGGGGGGATGGAAGAAGAGAAAAGAGTGAGGAAAGATGAGATAAAGGGAAAGGAATCTGTACAAGTTAGGCGATTAAAGTAGTTTCTAAAACAAATAAAAATTTAGGATAATATTAAGCAAACACTTGTAGTTCATGATAGTTTTAGAGAATTTATCCTATTAAATCAAAACCGACTGAGCGAAGCGAGGGAGGTTTTCTCTCGTGACTCTTATATAAAATTTGTCCGTCCATCCATCTGTAACTCTCTCCTTTTAAACCTCCTCCTCTCCTCTCTCTCGCTCTCCCTATCTGATTCTCATCTTCCCTCTCCCTCACCGTTCTCATCCCGACCTCGACCTCTCCCTTCCCGATTCGGCGCGTCCTCAGGTTTCGGCACAAGGAACCCCTCTCCGTCACCCACCGCTCTCTCTCGCTCTCCCCATCTGATTCTCGCAAGCAAACCCTAGAAAAAATGATCATAGATTCTAATTCTCGTCAACGAGGCACCATCTGATTCCTTCTCCTGGAGATCCTTCAGAGAGATCTATTTGGGTTTGTGTCATAAATTGAGTCATAAATCTATACTTATGTCCACGAAGATTGACTCCAATGAAGTCACTAGTGAATATTTCTAAAAATAAAGCTTCATTCTAATTTCAAAAAATTTAATCTGGAGATAAAATTAGAACTTTTTTAAGTTCAACACCGCGAAAGAACAAAACATAATGTGAGTGAAGTCTCTGTATTTGTATCTAATTCTGATCTGTACATAAAATTAAAAAATTTGGTAAACTTACACGTTATTCTAATCTGTACATAGATAAAATTAGTAAAATTACTCGTTAAAACAATTATGTTTACTTAACGATTTACAAACTACAACTTGCTTAAAAAATTGAAAGCCAAACATGCCCGTAAAAGTTTAATTTTTTTTGTCAATTGTTAAAATTTCAGTTAGATTTTAGTTATTAGAAATTAGAAAAAAGGGGACAAAAAACGCATAGCAAACGAACCCAAAGCCCACTAGCTGTTGTAACCCCCCGAGAAGAAAAGGGGAACTTCCTCCGGCCCGCACTCTCCGCCTCCTCCTCCGCCCTCTATCGCCGATCTGTCCTTCCCGCCGCCGATGGGTCTCGCCGACCTCGCGTCCGTTCCAGGTACCACTCCACTCGATCTATCTTTCTCTGTAAATTTTCCCCCCTCCCTCTCTCTCTCTCTCTGTCTGAAGCAAATCAAACCACAGACTGGACGGTGGGCCGCTTCCTCTCTCTAACGACGACGTTCGGAGAGGAAATCAACGGCCAGATCATCACCTACGACCGCCCCTCCAACCTCCTCGTTCTTCATATCCTTACTCTTTCGATTGATAGATAGAATCAAACAGATTCTTTTTCTCTGTTGTTATGTGTTTGCTATTGTCTTGCTGTTGCCTTTAACTGAGTAGAGATCACAAGAAGGAACTTCCAATGACGGGCCTCGCCGAAAAGTGCGGCTTTTGAAAGCAAACTACATCGAGAAATTCACTTATTTGGGGCAGGGAGAGGATCCCCTGGACCTCAACAAGTGCTATCTCGATCTCCCTGCACTGCAAGCCAGAGAGGAGACTGCAGTGAGGTAACCCTTCCTTCTTCTTTGTTTTGGGTTCTCAATGATTTATTATTGTTTTATTTTTTTTGTCTTTGGATTGGAACTCGAACGGATTGCAGGCAAGCGGAGATTGAGGCCGAGAGAATTGGGGTTGGAGTTACTAGCGAGGCTCAGAGCATTTATGATGCATTGTCCAAGACGTAAGCATGCCTTAACTATTTTTATCCCATGCTAATTTCACATTAGTAGAGAAAGTGATTTGCATTCTTTAGCGATCTTTAGTTTCCTCTAGTTTTTGTTGTGTGCACTCGGTAATCTGAGATTGTTCTGAGTCACTTGCTAGATTTATGAAGTTGAGACTCTGACCTTAAAATAAATTCAATATGTTCTTCTTCTTCTTGCTAATTGCTGATCTAATTTTCTTATTATAGAAAAAATAGCTTCTCTTTTAGGGCCAGTTTCCACAACAACAACAACAACAACAACTAAGCCATTTGTCCCAAGTATTTGGGATAGGCTACATGAACCAAAAGGGAATTACGCCGGATTGGGCACATGGATCAGCTTTCTCCACTCATTTCTATCGAGCAATACGCCTCATTAAGACCTTTAGCCTCTATATTTTGTCGTATCACCTCCATCCATTTTTTAGGGCCAGTTTGATTGTTGAAAAACACTTTTGATGGAGGCAAGTATTTATTCCTATTTGTGAGCAGTATGCTCTCTAGTTGATCCGTGCTAAAGAACTAAGGAATATTAGTCATATAATGTTCAATTCTAGTTGTTACCACTTCATATTTAGTTCTATGCTTATGTGTGTATGATTATGTGATACTAATGGTGCATTGTTGGTCTGCTACCGGGCAACTTAAGCTCCTGGGTGAAGGAGGTTATCAAGCATGGTTTTAGCTAGTAGGATTTATAGTTCACCCCCTCTTGCTCTTCCCCGATTTTGTTTCTGTAGCCCATGTGCAAACTGCAAAAATGTGCGGCGTGTGGATTGTTTCTTTGGGGTTTTGCAGTGGGAGAGCACTTGGCTTGGTTTACATTTTTGCTCTATCTAATGGTTTGATGTCCAAAGTGGCTATTTTACAATCTTGATAGTTGATAATATGATTGCATACATGGTTTGTGTAATTGATCAAAGTATTGATATTCCCATGAGCTATTTAATTTGTTTGACTTTTGAGGTACTGTAAGTTATCTCATGTTGGGAGGTGTCTAGTGAACAGTGTGTATTCCTTTCCATGTTTTTAGTGCTTGTTCAATGAATCTTAGTTCTAACCTGTTGTCTTCTTATGAAACTGAACATTTTACAGAATACTAAAAGATGTTTCGATATATATATATATATATTTTGTAGTAGAATCATCTCTACCATATAACTGGAGAAGTTCTTCCCAAAACTGTCTTCATAGTTGTTATACTTTCTTACTTATAGTTAGATAATTGTCTAAACACCCCTAGATGACCATGTTGATTCTCACCATGTAATCAACAATTGCTATATTTATATGTCATCACAATCACGGACACGAAGGTACTCTGAAGGCTTGGTTAATGGCTGCACGATCAACTGATTGCTTTATTTCAATGAGTCATTACTATATTAGTTATATAGTTATGATTGGATACCAACTGATTACTTAATCTAGTGCAAGAACGAAAACCTCCTTGAGTTTAACACCATGAGTTGGTTGTATGTTCATTAGATACTACTTGAGAAACTATTATTTTGGTATTACTTTCTACTTGAGAAACTATTATTTTGTTGTTGTATGTTGATGCGAGAGAATGTGTTGATGACCAATTAGAGTTTCATAGCACATTGGTGGCTGGTGTCCCTCGTGAATTTGGTGAAAACCTTTTTGGCTACTGTCTTGCAAATGCCTAGCAAACATGCTTTTACAAAACATACATCAGATGAAGATAAGGTCACATGTATAAAGCAATAGTCAGGTGCATGTATTACTAATACATGCATTGGAAATGTTCTTCTTGGAGGCTCAAAAATATGACTGGAGTCGATCAGGGGCTTTAAAAGAGTATTGTAATAGATACCTGATGGAAAAGGTTCTTATATTCGTCATTCTCTACGTAGTCCATGTCCCTCTCTGATGAAGAACATGCACAAGGATGCACATAGAAGGAACTAAAAAGTTCAAACATTGTGCATCTTGCTCTATGTCTGACTTCCCTCCCATAGAGAATGTCTTAGGAATGTAAATAATGTTATCCTTTTTCTTATTTATTTCCTTTGGGGGTTAAATGAAGTGTGGGATTGGAGAGTGAGTTGAGTGCCCGAGATTTGAAGGCAGTCGTGTTCAACTTGTCATGTTCCTTCTTTCACTTGCATCTTTCTTAGCCCATGTGATTGAGGATATTGAAGATCTAGGGAGCTATTGGATGACCTATTCAAGCAGGAAAAGAAAAGTCTGAGTTGAATTTGATTAGGAGTAGCCTTTATTAGAAGTACTCTTTATTAGTTTTTTATTTTTATTACTTTTTTTGAAAAACTAATAATGACACGAGTAGTGCACGTGACCTTTGGCTATAAATACTCTTGTATGATTTTGTTTTTAAATCATTGAACTATTGACAATTTTGAAACCCTAATTTTGGTTTTCTAAAATTTTTGCTTCGAAGCATAAGTGGAAAAGTGATTCTCGTGGGTGCGAAACTCTAAATCTAAATCTTTATGTGCGATGCACAGAGTGGGTAAAAAATTCACCTGGGTGTGAAGCCTGAAATTTTATTTTCCCCCAATTTTCACAAACCTTAGTTCTTGATTTTTTCCCAATCCTGTTACAAACCCTAAGTTTTCTTTTTTTCCCTGTGCTAAATTTGGTATCAGAGCTAAATTCTTAAATTTTTCCATAAAAATCTCAAAACCCTAAATTTATTTTTTTCTCTTCCTTTCTCTTTCTATTATGTAGTTTTTTTTTGAAAAAAAATTCCCAAGAACCCTATATCTGTTCTCATAGATCTAAAAAAGAATTGAAAAGTTTCTCTTCAAAATTCCCCTGAAAATCCCCAAAAGTTACTATTCCCTCATTTTCTTCCTCTCCACTGAACCCAAAACCCAACCCTAATCTCACCCCAAAATTCCCCTCGCTCCATTTTCTTCTCGCCACCACCCTTGCCTCTCTCCACCTCATCGTGGGACACAGGGTTCAAAGTCTCGGCCGAGTCGTATCTGGAACGGCGGTGGCCGTTCTTAGAACGCGACGAGAAACGACTTTTGGGGCGAGATCTGGTGGACTTGGGGCTGACTCAGCCTTAACTCGGCTGAGGTAGAAACGAATCGGGTTGACTCGGCCGATTCAAACAAGTAAAGGCCGAGTCAGCCCTGAGTCTAGGCTTAATCTTAATTTACATTGGTTGAAAAGAAAAAAAAGGAAAAAATATCCTCACCGAGCTTGATCTGGGGCTCTCGCCTTCCCCGCAGCCGCCCTCATCGTCGTCTTCCGTCTTCCCTCGCCGTCGTCGTCTTTCGCCTTGCCCGCCTCCAGGTAAGTCTTCCTCTCTCCTTCTGTCCCTCCGTCTCTCTCTTTCCTGACCTTTATCAGTCTTTCTTCCCTCCGTCTCTCCCTCCCTCGGTCTCTCTCTTTCTTGATCTCTCTCTCAGTCTCTTTTTTCCCAATCTCTCTCTCAGTCTCTCTCAAACTCTTTCCCTCTCTCTTTATCCCTCTCTCTCCTTCTGTCCCTTTGTCTCTCATTCTCGATCTCTCTTAGTTTCTTTCAGAGAGAGACTAAGAGAGAGATCAGGCCTCTCTTTTCCTCTCTTTTTTATCTCTCTCAGTCTCTCTTTTAATCTCTCTTTTAATCTCTCACGTCTATCTCTTTTAATCTTTTTTTAATTTAAGTTTTACTTTAATTTAACATATCATTTTTTAATTTAACATCTGTATTAAAAGGATAGATCTAATATTAAAAGTAGATAGTGTTATGTTTTGGACATGTGATACTTAAATATTGGTGTCTATATTTTTTTAAGATTTGTTGTGATTTTTCAGACTTTTTGGGCTTTTTATGTAGTGTTTTGGGCATATCGCCCGAGTCCGTTCCGCAACGCTGTGGCCGAGCGTTTAAATGCCCGCTGAGTCGGTGACCAAAACTGCAACTTTGAACCATGGTGGGACATAATCGCCAACCTCAACGTCGAATCGAACTCGCTGCAAGCAATCTGAACAACCTCAACACCATTCATCGACCTCGATCCAAACTTTCACCGACACCACCTCCGATCACTCAATCTCCATCGCCTGACGCCGAACATCGGTGAGATCTCGCGATTGTGATCTTGCGCGACATCCTCGCCTAGTTTGTCGTCAAGAATGAAGTCGACAACACTACAGCCGGGCTATTCGCCTTTGACCTCAACCCAATGTTCTAAAAAGCGTTTTCTATACGCGCGCGGTCGGAAAGCGCATAATGCTTAAACGGTTTAAACGGTGATTAAACGAATTAAACATTTTATTATCATTTTAATATATAATAGTATTATAATACTTAAAACATGCAAATGTGAATTCTATAAACTCTCAAAATAAGCATAAAAGATATAACAAATATAACTTGAAAAATTAAATTGCTAGTACTAAGAGGAATTTAAAAAGTAATAATGTCAATCAGTTCAAAGTACATCAATGTATCTCCACCTCCAACAATTATAGTAAAAATGTTTTTTAAATAAACAAATATATGTTTTTCTTTTAAAAAGCAACATACTTCTAACAATTTTGGTTCACTGTTAGATGCAACTGCAAGTAATGTGCAACTTTATCCTTCTCACGTTTGAGATACTCTTCAGCTTGTTAAAAGAAACGACCATTAGCAAGAATTTGGACAAAATATGTGTGCGCGAGGGGGAGAGAGCTGACCAGGGGGCTCGCCGTCGACGCCAGAGGAGGTCGCCGTCGACGCGTTGCTGTTGACCAGAGAGCTGATCGCAGGGAGAGGTCTTTGTCGACATAGAGGGAGGTCGCGATGGGAGGATCAACTGTAAGTGGAGGTCGCCGTCGAAGGGGGAGTTTGCCACAAGAGGATCAGCGCTTTGTGAACTTCTTCATCGTCGAGCTTCGAGAGCCCTAATTCCCTAGGAAGATCGTCGCCGTCGTGAGCTTCGGGAGCTTAGATAAAACTAGGATTTCGAGAGCTTCGTCATCTCGTCGTTGTGAGCGTTGAGAGCTTCTTCGTGAGATTCGGGAGCTTCGTCGTCGTCGTCGCAGGAGGATGCGGATAAATTTAAAGCTCGTGAGCCCTAATTCTCCAACAATCGATAATTTATATTTTTAATTATTGGTTCGGGATTGAGTTCAGTTAGTTTAATGAGCTCGAAATTTGAATCCATTTAGAAAATGATTGAATAACGTTTAAACGGACGCTAATTAATCACCGATTAGATGCTTAATCATTATTTAAGCGAATTAATCGCCTGGCTGAGTAATCCGACCGCTTCCTTCAAGTTTTGTTCGGTTTCAGGCCGAAAACATTTAAGCGGACGATTAATCGGCCGCTTAAACCTTTTTTTAGAACACTGCCTCAACCTCACTGATGTCTCCTGTCATTGCCGTCATCATCGGTCACCATCAACATTCGTGTTCCCATCGCCGCCAGCAAACCGGCTCTCAGATCCGATTAGGATTCGGTTTTGTAACTCGGCTTAGATTTGACCCGAGTTGACAAAATTCGATTGGTTTGCAAAGCAACTCGACCCAACCCTCATTCGTCACTTTGCAGAGACTGAGTCCACGCTCTGAGCTCGAACTAGAAGTAGCATTTGGTCCAGTCCCGCTGACTGAGCCCGACTTCGAGCTTGAAGCAGTACTTGATCCAATGTCACTACCGTCAGAATAAATTACTTTTTTTGTCCAATAAATCATCATCGATTCAGTCTTTCGAGGCAGAAGCAAAGTTTGATCCAGTGCCACTATAGTCAGAGTCGGTTACTTCTTTGTCCAACAAGTCATTATCGATTCAACCTTTCATATTGACATTGCCAGATAAATATGAATCCCTTTCAAATCCTTTTGACTAGGGTGTTCTAAATAAAATGGGGATTTGCTGCAATTCTAGCTATAGAAATGGAATAACATCCAGTCCAGTTCGAGATTTTCTGTCGCATTTTAAAACTTGTGATCGAGTTTTCTCCAATGAGGACATTGAAGACCAAGCGAGCTATTGGAAGACCTATTCGAGTAGGAAAAGGAAAACATGAGTTTGATTTGATTAGGAGTAGTATTCTTTTATTAGAAGTATATGTACTCTTTTATGTTTTATTAGTTATTTACTTTTTATTATTAAGAGGACACGAGTAGTGCACATGGCCTTTGGCTATAACTAAATTTGTATGATTTTATTTTTAGATCATTGAGCTATTGATAATTTTGAAACCCTATTTTGATTTTCTGAAATCTTTGTGTGCGAAGTATAAAGTGAGATAGTGGTTCTCCTGGATACGAAGTCCTAAATCTAAATCTTTGTGTGTGATCCACAGGGTGGGTGAACAATTCACCTTGGGTGTCAAGCTCAAAATTTTATCCTTTACCAGTCTACACAAATCTTAATTCCTAATTTCTTCCCCAATCCCACCACAAACTCTAATTTCTCCCCTTCCGTCCTGCGTCACTGGGGTATTTTCAGAAGCTTGCTGCTTGGATATCTGAGCTTTAAGATGTAGGATCATTTAGATATGTTCTCCTAAGATCATTTTAGGCTTTAGCAAATTACTTTTTTTCTCTGTAGTTACTTTGTGCGGTAACTTGTACACCAACTTCCGTAGCAACATGGGGATGGCTGATATTAAAGGTGGCAATCCTGACCTGAATTGATGGTTTTGGTCTGAACACAAATGAAATAGGTAAGGGTCAACCCTATGGGTATAGTTGAAATTTGATCAACATGTCTTAAACCAGATTATAATTGGGCTGCATTTGGCTTAGATCAACCCTAATCGGGTATACTTCAAAATGGGATCAACCTGCCTATTCTGATTCTAATTGGGTCGGGTTTGGCTTAGTCCTCTTTACTCGTTTAGACCCGACAGATCTGACCATTTAGTATATAAATTCAATATAATGTTAAGGAAGACACTTAACCAAGTTGTTTGGTGGTTGGTTCAGTTCATTACCTTGCTGGAGGTATTGAGGTTGAGTCCCATGCCATCCATTTTTAAAAAAAAATTCAAAAGCTTATATAGATAAAAAATGATTATAGTAAATGCTAATATACAAACACAAATAATAGTTGTCTTTAATGGTTAGGATGTTTCACACGTACTCAAGGGCGAAGTGGGTGCGAGTTTGATTGTCTATTCAAGTAGTAAATTTAAAACAAACTAGTTCATCTGATCACCTGATCCATTGATTATTGGGTTAGTCGCATCGGTTCAGATTAACTGATTAGATTACCGAACAGGTCGGTTAGGATCAAAGACATTAACCTGATTAATAATCAGGCCGGGATAGGGTTAGCATATGGGTCGCAACTCGCAGAGCTGACGCAACCCAATACGGTTGCCACCACTAGTTGATATAAGCTTGGCAGATAGTCCCAAAATTTATTAAATTCTTCTTTAGTCTTTTCAACCTCAAAGGGTGCTCCATTGTATACCTTGTTCATATTGGGGAAAAGGATTAGGTCGTAATAATAATACACGATTGTCTTTTGTGCAATATGACAACCCACTACGATGCCTTGTCATGCATCAAGTTTTACAACTAGCACATCCTTTTTGCCACTAATATGCCCTTTGATAGCCTCCCTAACCCATGTATGGCTAAACCCTAAGCCCTAAACTCATCTCTTTCTCCATTTGTCTTTACGAGTTTTGTAGCACAGAGCTTCTATCATGGAGCCGTGTCGTGTCCGACACTGGCACGTGTCGGATAAACGTGTCGTGTATATTTTTAAGAATTTGTCACGTCTTCACGTGTCGTGTCTATTTCAACGTTGCCGTGTCCGTGCAACAAAGCTTACAAGTACAACAACCCTAAACCATCTCCTTTATTTTCCTCAAATCAAACAAACTGAAAGTCTAAAAGAAAATGTTTAACAATGAGAAAATAGAAGCTGAAACATTCAACCCTCCACTACTGTTTTTTTTTGGGCAATTGGATTGTGTCTATTCTTTTCTCAAAAGCTTTTCTTAGAGAAGATTCGTGACTATAACTGGTACTATCCAGAGAATTTATATCTTCCAATCTGCCAATTTCATAGTTGACTAAATACCTTCATTATTCTGGCAGAAACAAGATGGAGTTTGGGTCCCAATTCCTTGTATCCTTCTCCTCTGGAAGTGGCCCAGATGAGCAGACAAGACAATGAAAATTATCAAGAAGAGGATTAACTCTAGTTTGATTTCTTATCATGATACTCATATTGATAGCATTAATTGCACCATCAATTACTACCTTATTTGTTAGAACAGATTCCTATCAGACCAGCCTTAGAGATCAAGATCTTTTTGGCAAGGTCAAAATCTATGGATAGTATGTTAGTGTAGTTAAATAGACAACATACTTGTACAGTGGTAGAAGAGATAAGGGGGATTGGGGGATGATGGTAATGGATGATGATTTTTTTTTTTTTGGGGGGGGGGGGGGGGTAATGTTTGAGAGTATGCCAGAATCATATGCGAATTGAAAATCAAATCATCTGAGGAGGCGATGCATGAGAGGGAAGGTGATGCGAAAATCAAAGCAGCAAGACCATGGTGCGTGTATCATCGTTGGAGAAGACACGCTAACTCTACATAGATCCACTAGTTCTACTAGTATTAGAATTTTCAGTTTCTATTTCTTATATTTTTAGTTTTTAATAATCTAATTTGTAGCAGGATTACTAGTTTTCTTTTTATGCATTTTTCGCTTTCTTTTAGATTTTTGATTTCTTTTAGGAGTTAAATTATGTAATCTAAATAGAAGTTGGAGAGTACAATTTTGTAGCTTATATAAAGGCCCATGTATTCACTTTTTTAATGAACAATCAATGAAAGCTTTTTACTCTCAGTTGAGTTTAATACGAATTTCTCAAATTCTATTCTCAATTAGTGGGGGGATGCCCTATTAGACTCAATTATTGATGGGATACTGTAATTGATTTATCTATGTCTCTTCCCCCTCTCTCAATCTCCCATAACAAATTTTTTCTTTAAGTTGCTGTGAATCCCTCATCGCCTATAAAGTTATTCCTCTCAAACATCCAACCGACTTTGAAGACCCGACATCCCCTCCTTCTTCACTGTCAATAACAACCAATCCTTGATCTGCTTTCACTTTCTCCTGCACAATTTCAAAGTACTAACAGTGAAGGAAATAAAAACAATCCAGCAAAGCAAATAAAGAATAATTGCACAAGCTCTATAAAAAACAAGCAACATAATTTGCAATCAGAGATCAAGCATAAGTTCAGAATAAGCTAAGCTACTCGAAGCAAACATGATCATCAAATAAGGTATTATTCTCATTACATCAACCTTAAATTACAAGTCTAAATATACATCTCCGTTTTATTATCTATTCTTGATCTTCTGTTCACAAATAGCGAGCAAGTACATCTGCTTCTCCTTTTATCTATTTTCTTTATTGCGCATAAAACTCGTTTATCTGTACAATCATAGATTTAATTAGCACTTTAATCTTTGATATTGATCATACAAAAGTATGCCAAAGAATCACAATTTATTATCTGTTTTAACTAGTTTTTTTATACTAACGATCTTCTTGTTGGTGAAGCATTTTTTTTGAGTTATTTTATCTTTTGCTTCTGCCCCATACATGTTTCATATTAGTTTGGTATCAGAGCACAGTTAGGTGCATTTGCATTTAGAAAGCAATTAAACGTAATTTCTTACATTTAGTTAAATTTTATTTAAAAACAAAAAAATAGTGTAATTTAGGAATCATCGAAGGGTGAATCCTCCCTGAAATTTTGTACGATTGATGCTTAACTAAAAAATGGTACTCAACGTGATTTTGTAATTAAGGAACGCCAAGAGCGGAAAATCTCCCGCCTGAGTTACGCCAATCTGGCTAATTGGACTGATAAGATTAGGGTTTGATTAATTCGACAATCTTAAAAAGATAAAATAAAATAAAAATTAGTTTAGATTTGCATTCATATTAGGACTCGTACATTGCATGGCAACCCATAGTGGTACCCCATAGACGAATCTAGTAAATTCTCAATGGAAACCCTACCATCCACTCTCATGAATCCCGAACAATTTGCCGCAATACTCATCGAGATAAATGCCAAGCTTAATGCACTAAAAAGGATAAATGATACACTGAAAAAAATCCTAGTTAAAGAAGGTTTAGAAGAGCATGATGCACCTACCCCTCCTGTAGTCACTCTCGTGATAAAGGAGTTCAAGACAAATCACCACCGATATGTGATACCCAACTTGAGATTGAATCTGATTCCGAAGAGTTTACATATCACCCAGACATAGATTCTGATTTTGATGAAGACGCAGATGATGACCACACCGGCGACCAAGTCGATGAAGAACTAGGTGATGACATTATAGAGTCTACTACCTTGATTTCTCTCAAAGCCACCTCGGTGATTACGTACCCCAATTCCTTCTGAAGTCACCACTATGACGGAGCTTATTGACGCCTTTCCTGAAGATGTTACACGCAACGACATTAGTCAAACACATTTGACTCACTTACCTATTGTTAGCACTACATTTTCACAAATAGGATATAAGAGCTGTAGAGTCATTGTGAACAATGGAAGTTGTAACAATGCAGTATTCTTTAAGGTATTTGAAAATGATGGATTAAAGCCGTTACCATATTCTCACCCATTTAAGGTACCATGGCTCAAATCCACAATTATTATAAGAGTTCAACAATTGTGTCTAGTCCGGCCAATTTTCATCTCTACTTTTGGAGAACTATGTGACATTTGTTAGGAACCAAGTCTAAGTTCTCCACTGCTTTCAACCCCTAACCGATTGTTAAACTGAAGTCATCCATGAGTCTGCATTATCATTATTTGTATCACATATGCACGACTTACACAAGAAAGTTATGGATAAAATTGCTTAAAGTAATGCCAACTACAAGTTAAGAGCTGACGTAAGAAAAAAATTTTTAAATTTTTAATGTTGATGATTATGTAAATGTACGGATTCGTCCGGAACGATTTTCACCGGGAACTGTTAAGAAACTATATGCTCGTAGTTCTGATCCATTTCAGATTTTAAAGAAACAAAACGACAATGCTTATGTTATTGATCTTCCTTAAGATTTGGTATCGGTTCTACATTCAACATTGAAGATCTAGTGGAATACAAAGGTTTTGATTTTAACCCTACCAACTTCCTTATTGATGAGCCATCCCATGAGCCTATTTTTGAGAGACCCTTCATTTCACTAATTCCAAATTTTTACCTACTACAATTGATTAGATTGATAAAATTTTGGATGATGAAGGTATCATGACTCGTAATTATTTGGTTCGATGAAAAGAAAGCACCAAATGATGACTCATGGAAAAACCAAAGTGCATTACAACAGATTAATCCTAACAGGTTGAAACAAGATGAGATCACTTCTATTTCGACTCGACGGAGTTGAGCTCTCTCCAACAGAGGGAGAATGATGAAAAAATCAAAGCATTAAGATCATAGCACGTGTATCATCATTGGAGAAGACACGCTAACTTAACATAGATCTAGTTGTTCTACTAGTATTAGGATTTCTAGTTTCTATTTTTTATATCTTTAATTTTTAATAATCTGATTTGTAGGAGGATTACTAGTTTTCTTTCTTGTAGACTTTTGATTTCTTTTAGGAGTTTGATTATGTAATTCAAATAGAAGTAGGAGAGTACAATTTTGTAGCCTATATAAAGGCCCCATGTATTCGCTTTTTCAATGAACAATTAAGGAATGCTTTTTACTCTTAATTGAGTTTAATACAGATTACTCAAATCTTCTTCTCTATTAGTGGTGAGATGCCCTATTAGACTCAATTATTGGTGAGATGCTGTAATTGATTTATCTATTTCTCTTCCTCCTCTCAATTTTTACAACAAATTTCTTTTTCTAAGTTGCTAATCCCTCGTCGCCTATAAAGTTATTACTCTCAAACATCCAACCGACTTCGAAGACCCGACGTTCCCTCCTTCACTGCCAACAACAACCAATCCAAGATCTGTTTCCATTTCTCCTGCACAATTTCAAAGTACTAACAACTAAAGAAATAAAGACAATCTAGCAAAGCAAATAAAGAATAACTGCACAAGCTCCATCAAAGACAAGCAACATAAATTTGCAATCAGAGATCAAGCATAAGTTCAGACTACGCCAAGCTACTGGAATCAAACAAGATCATCAAATAAAGTATTATTCTCATTACATCAACATTAAATTATAAGTCTAGATGTACATCTCTGCTTATTATCTATTCTTGATTTTCTGTCCATAAATAGCGAGCGAGTGCATTACTTCTCCCTTGTAGTTACCTATCTTCTTTATTGCGTATAGAGCTTGTTTACCTACATAATCATAGATTTATTAGCACTTTAATCTCTGATATTGATTATAAAAAAACATGCCAAAGTATCACAACTGATATTATCTATTTTAACTATTTTTCCTATTAACGGCCTTTTTGTTGGTGAAATATTTTTTTGAGTTATTTTATCTTTTGCTTCCGCCTCATACACGTTTCACATCAGAAGGATAATTAGTTACCAAAGAAAACTGCACTTGTGGCATTTTAATGATGGGCAATTTCATCGATAGTTCAGCTTGGTTGGAGTTAACTTATACCATGATTGATCAATTGGATAGAAACCATTGACATGCTCCTTTGTGAGTTTACTTCAAAGATTTGTGGGACCTAATAGCAATAGGATTTGGGGTTCAATATCAAATTGTCAATTTAGGGGACTGATATTGAAAGGAAAAAAAAACCCGGTTTACTTAATTCTATTTCTACCCGCATCCTTCTCAACCTACAAGGCCTCAATTTCTTATTGAAAAAGGATTTCATGGTATAACTTATGACTTGCTAGTACCTTTGTGCACTTGTTTATTACTGTCTCATGCCTAAATATCTGCAATGCTTTGTTATGAGTCTACATTGACTAACATGCGTCTTATCCTTGTGGGTTTATATCTCCCACCATTAGCAAGCAACTTGATGTTTTGTGTGTTATAAAGTTGCATAGTTTTTGAAGCACATTAAGAAAACAAAGCAAGAACTTCTATTACTGTTTGGGGCTATAACCAGTTAGCTTCAAGACCCTACAAACACCCCCCCCCCCCCCCCCCCCCCCCCCCGAATCATGAAAGCCAAAGATGCCAACGAGATGTGTCCAGAAGGTTCATATTGCATAACAAATAAAAGATGATACAGGAAGCTAAATTCCTCTCAGCTTCTAGTAGTTTGCACTTGGCAGAGAGGAAACAAGTTTCAATGATATGGATTAAACACTAACTGATGTAAATCAACCTGGATTGCAATTACTTTTAAACCATAACTAAAATTTGAAATTTAAAACATGATAGAATTTCAGGTTTTCACTCCTTACGCGGGCTTCTCACCCAAAACTCGAGAGCAAATAAACTCAGGAATTAAACTGGATATTTTGAGGAAAATTTTAATCAATCAATCATCCCAGTAGTTAAGGGGGCCTTTTATAAGCTTTACAAACAAAGACTTCTAAGAAATAACCGATGTACTAAACGCCCACAAAAAGAACACCTACTACATCAACTAAATGACATAAAATAAGTTTAAAATAAAACTAGGCTAAATCCAAAGAATTATATTATGCCGCTTCCTGAAATACAGTCGATCGAATCACCTCTTAAGCGGCTTGATGTGCTCATCAATTCCCCCAGGTGGGAAGAACTCGGCCCTGTCGAGTGTGGTGAGGAACTGCTGTTGGCTCTGATAATGCTCCAGTAGGTCAGGACCAAGTTCTTAGAAGTCCTCCTCTGTAATCTAAGAATTTTCAGAATCAGGTTTTCTTTTCACTTAACGAGATAACGTTGCATTCCCCCGTGTCTAGTAAAGACAATCTGATCATTTAAGATAGAATTTATGTTTTCTGTTGCGTGGGATAATTTTGGAAGTGGGGGGCTATCTGAAAGAGGATCCTAGGTAGGCTCATCCACGAATGGATCAGAAGGGGTAAAGGACCAAAAGTACCTCTATATGGAACCAAGTCTTTAACATTAAAAGTGCAACTGATGTCAAAGTTCGGTAGGAGATCCACCACATAGCATTTGAATTGATTTTTTTGAGAATTTGGAGTAACCCTGCGCTTCACGCGTGTAATTTCTTTATGATTCCTGGAGGAAACCGCTCAGGTCTAATGCGAACCATCACATAATTACCGACATTAAATATCCTTAATCTGTGATGTAAATCTGCAGAAGCTTTATAATTAGCATTATTTTTCATTATCTTTTCTCTGATCTCCTCATGCAGTGCACGTATATGAGATACAAATGCTGATGCAGAGTTTGAAATTGATGAGGACATCACGCCGCTTAAGGGGCGATTTGATCAAGTCTATTTCAGGAAGCGGCATAATACAATTCTTTGATTTTAGCCTAGTTTTTTTAGATTTATTTTATGTCATTTAATTGATGTAGTAGGTATTCTTTTTGTGAGTGTTTAGTACCACATCAGTTATTTTCTAGAAGTTTTTTTATAAAGCCTATAAAAGGCCTCATTGACTATTTCATAATTTTCGTTGGGATGGTTGAATGATTAAAACTTTCTTCAAAATATCCAGTTTAATTCCTGATTTTATTAGCTCTCGAGTTTTGGGTGAGAAACCTGCGTAGGGTGGAAATCTGAAATTCTATCCTGTTTTAAATTTCAAATTTTGGTTACGATTTGAAGGTAATTGCGATCCAGATTGATTTATATCATTTGGTATCAGAGCTTCTAGTTCCAATCACCTTCAAAATTTCTTCCATTTTCACCTCCACCACCTTTGGTCAGCCATATGACGTATCAATAATGCTACCACGATCATCACTTTGGCCCGATTGAGATGCTTCGTGAGAGGAGCCCTCACTCGACAGAGTCAAGTTTCTCTCACTCTAGGGGAATTGATGAGGATATCATCAGTTCTTAGATGACTCTATGCTTTAATTTATTTTCTTTGAGTTTAATTGCTTTTTTATTGAAATTTAGTCCCACATTGGTTGTGATGGGAAAGTTCACTTTATAAGAGCCTATATAAAGAGGCTCAACTCAATGAATAAGATGTACAATGAATAATTAAAAGCTTTCCAGTTATATTCTCTTGAGAGTGCTATTAAGTATTGGGGTGTGAAGCTCGTAGTGTAAGGGGTGTGAAACCCGTGCAAGGAGTTCGTAGCCCAACATTTATCCAGTTCTTTTCTCTAAATCCTAATCTCTTTTCTATTTCTTCTTTCAAAACTCTATTTCTTCAATTTTTAGTTTGTAGGTGATAGCGATCCTCCCGTTTTACATCACAAACCCTGTAGCTAAGGTATCCAAAATAAAGTTCACCTTGTGTAGATATGGGAAATATGTGATGAGGAGAAAGTTGTATTAAGATTGCCATTTGAGGAAGTTATGGTTTAAGCTAGATTAACTGGAGGAGGTCCTGGTTTGGGTTAATTAAGTCATTTGAAGCGGTGATGGACTGATGGTTCATGTACCAAGCATTCAGACACTGATTATAGTTAAATAGGCTCAGTTTGGTTTTAATGGTCTAGTCATATCCACACAAATCTCATTAGTTAGAAACCATGTGGGATAGCTTCAATTAGTTTATTGGAGTTAGATTCAAAATCAGTTAAATTCATTGAATCTATATGAACTATAGTTATTCTACTTATGAAGGTTGTAGTCCAGTCATCACATGGTATGATCAATTCAAAAGCTGAAACTGGCTCTATTGTATTTGAACTTGCAATTACAGGATCAGATATTATTACATCTGTTTTGTTTCTTTCTGACAATATAAATGCTGATATGAATGTGCATTTGATAATAAATTTGTACTCATATTTGCTGAATGAGATTGACTGGATAAGGTTGATAACATAATTGATAATTGGTGTAAATAGATATGTAGATAAGTTGGATACTAGATATTGAAACAGTAGTCTATTACATTTATAATGATTTATATACTACTATACTATTAAGTATGATAAATAACGATAACCTTTTCAAATTGTGTCAAATGTATTTTCATGTATAGGTTTGGTAACTATGTAGTATTTATGGATAATTCAATCATTGAAAGATTTTTCTTTTACAAATATCATGTAAACTAAAATTTATAATATGTAAATGCTAATTCTGTAGATTAGGAAATAGATATCTCAATGGAATTATCAAACAAACAATTAAAATTTATATATTATAGCTAAGTGAAAATAATGTGAAATAAATTTAAGGTTAACTAATTTTATGATGATATATTGCACATATCCTCGGGTGAATATGTGACTGCATATCTGTATGCCGCCCTTAGCCACAAAAGATAAAAGGGTCATATGCAGTTGCATAACCCAAATTTGCAGCCAAGAAACAATATGGTTGAGTGAACCATATATTCATCACATATTTGGTTGAGAAAGGGTAAATGAAACTGCATATTTTATTTTGCAACCATATTTAAGGCTGCATATTTTCATCATACAGTCATTTATTCAGCTTGTATGTATATATATGGTGGGCGGATTTGGAATATCTTTGATATAGGGCATGTTTGTTTTGAGGAAAAGGGAGGAAAAGGTGCAAGTGGGAAAACTCTTTCCCCTCTTTCACTGTTTGTTTCAACGGTAAAAGTGCAAGTGGGATGCGGCAAGTGAGATTTGCATCCCACTTGCACTTTTTTCATTCTCATACTGGCTTTTACATCCCCATTTTCTGAACGCTTGCAGGATGCTATAGTTACTTTTTTAAATATTTGATATTAAAATATTAATATTTAATATTGTGATTAATATTTTTAAAACTAATTTAATTTTACATATTTTTACAAAATATTTTAATATTTATTAATTTATTATTACTTTAAAATTTTAAATAATTAAATAATTTATTAGTATTTTAATAATAAAATAATAATATTGGTATGAGGTCTTTAATATTTTAATAAATTTTAATATTTTATTATTATTTTAATAATTTAATTTTTTTTATTAGTTTAATATTTTAATATTATATTATTTATTATTAGTTTAATATTTTTATTACTATTTAATATTTAATCGATATTTTATTTTTAATAGCAGATTTAATTTAATAATATTGGTATTATTTAAATCACCAAACAGTTAATTTTGTGGTCATTTTTTTCACTTGCTCTTCCACATTACTAACCAAATACTGTAAAACACAATATATTTTCTCACTTACACTTTCACATTACAAACAAACAGACCCATATTGAAACTGACCCATTTAACTTAAATAAAATCCTTCCTGTTAGGCCGTACCAAGGAGCATATGTAGCTGCTCAAACCATATATGCAACCAAATATTGGTTAGTGGCCATATATGCAGCCCATATGTATTACACAGGCAGATTGGGATGCCTTTTGTGATTTGGAGCCTATCCGTGTAATTTAAATCCAAATCCTTTCCTTCTATATTATTCTTTCTTCTTGGCTTTCACTTTTCCTTACTCTCTTCCCATACTTCCTAGGTGCACCAAGTTGAAGTATCATTTCATTTGATAATTTGATCTACAACTAGTATGGTAAATTGGTTATGCTTATGCCATATCATTAATGCTTGTAATAGATATTAAATCATGTTGTGAACTCTTGATCACATTTTATTTACGTACTTTTTTCTCTCTTTCTAGTTGTTAATTGTTATTAACTTAGCTATGTTTATGTTCTTTTACTTGCAATTTAACTTTGTTGTTAATGTAGTTTTCTCTTTCATTAGTCATAGTTCATGTTTACTTGTAATAACTGTCACGTTATCTGCACGTTTTAGATTTTCATCTTTATTATGTTTTTTAATATCATTTTTAATTTTTACTTACTTCTTTTTAATTATTTGTGTATTTGTGGTGCATATATGCTTGATAAACGCATATTAGTCCATACTACATTCTTTAATGTTGGATCTTTTTAATATTAGATCTTTATATTTGATGACTGACTTCAAGATGTGGGATCAAAACTGGAAATTTAAATTGAGGACACGATCACGGATCGCAATCCGGATCTTAGCTTCACCACCAATTGACTTGATCAAAAGAAGATCAAATCAATATCAATACCAAAGCCTTTAATCAATCATTCATTATTTTTCACTGAATTGAGTCTCTTTAAGTAGACTCCTATAAAAAGAAGTTTCCCGTCATACCCGATGTGATACTAAACAAAAGAAACTCAAAACTAATACAAGTCTAAAATAATATATAACCAACTAGACTCAACTAAGACTCCATAAACTGACTCAAAGGAGTCTAATTGAACTCAAACGAAAACCAACGACAACTACGACACATGGACTAATCAGTCGTCCAAAAATTTAAAAAAATCACAAGTAAATATGACTCAAAACCACAGCTAAAGAGGCCATTGTGACACGGCGATGTTGTCGCTGATACTGCGAAAAGGACGAAAAGGAGTCGGTGTAATGTTCCCATCAACTCTCTCGGGATTAAAAGAATCGACCCTGTTGAGTATGGCTCTATATGGCTCTCATAGTACTCCAATAAATCCGAGGCCATTCGTTGCAGGTCCTCTCAATTAATTCATGTATCATCAGATTCTGGACAACCTTTCCAACACAATAGATATCATCTGCACCCACTATCTCGGGTGGAGATGTATGATCATCCTTTATGCTATCAATCTGTTTTGCTGTAAATGAGACAATCGTAGTAGGTAATGGTGGTAAGTAGAGTCTCTCAAATAAAGGCTCGGGGGTAGGCTCATTAAGATCCACAAGTGAATCAGGGTTAAAAGGAGAATCTTTATAAGCTACTAAATCTGAGATATTAAATGTCGAACTAAACCCGAAATCTGAAAGTCAATTACATAAGTATTTGAATTAATTTTTTTGAGAATTTTATAAAGGCCAACACTATGAGCATTCAATTTTTAACAGTTCTTGGTGGGAACCCCTCCGGCCAAATCTAGATTATTACATAATCACCTTCGTTAAATTCAAGATACCTTCAATGCAAATCAGTATTGGACTTATAATGTGCATTACTTTTCTAAAATTTTTTGCTGATTTCTTTATGTAAATCATGAATATGTGATGCGAATGCAAATGCAAATGCAGACTCAGATACTCTAGGATACTGTCATAGGGATAAGATCTATAGGCTTTCTATGTCTGTAATCATGCATAACCTCAAATGGACTTATGTCTATTGATCTATTTACTGAACTATTATATGCGAACTCTACAGTAGGTAAAATCAGATCTCAATTTCTCAAATTTTCGCCAATCAAGCATCACAAAAGATTTTCTAGACTCCTATTAATCACCGTTGTTTGACCATCCATTTGGAGATGAAAAGTAATAGAAAATTTGAGCTTAGTTTCCATATTTTGTCATAGGATCTTTCAAAAGTAGCTCATGAATTTCGCATCCTTATCTGATGCAATGATTTTAGGCAATCCATGCAACTTAATCACCCCGTCAAAGTAGATCTGAGCAATCTTAGAAACGTCAGATGTTTTGCCACATGACAAGAAATGACCATCTTGAGAAACGGTCTATAACAACAAATATAGAATCATGCTTCCTAATAGTCTTAGATCCAAGCGCGAATTCATACGTTTTGCCAGGGACGATCTAGCACAGGTAGAGGCATGTACAGGCCATTGTTCTGTTTTCATTACTTAGCCAATTGACAAGTGCGACATCGCTCTATTAGCCTGTAATGTCTTTCTTAAGGCTTGGTTAGTAAAATAAACTCCCCACTGCCTCTATGGTCTTTTCTCGGCTGAATTGACCGCAAGACCTCCAGCATACAAATTCCCAAATAAGATAATCTCTCAAGGAAGTACGGAGAATGTATAACTTAGGAAATTAAAATAAATAGCCATATTGAACTAGGAAGCCATTTATCTCAGGAGTCGCTCCTTATTTTAACACATAGACAATCTCTCTAAAGTCAGGCCATGACTCATACTCTTCTTTGATTCTCTCAAAGCCCGCTACCTCAACGCTCAGTTGTTTAAGAAAACAAACTTGACGACTGAGTGCATCAACGACCTTGTTTTCAACTCCAGATATGTGCTTAAAGGTATAAGTGTAATCTTGCAAAAATTTAATCCATCTATATGCCTAGCACTGAGCTTCTTTTGGGAGTTTAAGATATCGAAGGGCCTCGTGGTCTGAATAAAGGATAAATTCTTGCGATAAAAGGTAATGTCGCCAATGATGCAAAATTGCACAACTGTATAGAATTCTTTGTCGTAGGTAGAGTAATTCAGTCTAGCACCGCTAAGCTTTTCACTGAAAAAGATGATGGAGTGCTTTTCTTGACTTAATACTCCTATGCTAATGCCTGAGGCGTCACACATGACCTCGAATACCTTGAAGAAATCAGAAAGTCTCATGACAGGTGCTTCGGTCATTCTTTACTTAATTTCTTTAAACGTCTTGGCAGCGGCTATGGGCCACTGAAATTCTTTCTTCGGGCAATCTGTAATTGGGGCTATGATGATGCTGAACCCCTTTATGAATCGTCTGTAGAAGGTTGCGAGCCCATAAAAACTTCTTACATCTCGAATATTTCAGGGCTCAGAACATTCTACAATCGCCTGAATTTTCTGAAGATCTGCAGAAACCCCTTGAAAAGATACAACAAATTCCAAGAATATAACTCATTGAGTCATGAACACACACTTTTTTGGGTTTGCGTATAATCTCTTATCTCAAGGTACATCAAATTTGACTAAGATGATCTATATGGTGCTCCAGTGTCTTACTGTAAATCAAGATGTCATCAAAGTACACACCCAAGAACTTATCCATAAATGGTCATAATACCTGAGTCATCACACGCATGAAGGTGCTGGGAGCATTTGTCAAGCCAAAATGCATGATCATCACTTATATAGACCGTCTTTAGTCTTAAAAGCAGGTTTCACTTATCTCCTGGACGAATCCCAATTTGATGATAGTTACTCTTCAAATCGATCTTCGAGAAGATGGTGGCTTCAGACATCATGTCCAATATGTCATCCAGTCTGAGAATGGGAAATCGATATTTAATAATGATCCTGTTGATGGCGCGACTATCAACGCACATCCTCCAAGAACCGTCTTTCTTAGGGGTAATAATGCCAGCACATCGCACAGACTCAGACTTTCTTTAATGAACCCCTTACTCAACAGTTCATCAACCTGCCTTTTGAGTTCAGTATGCTCAGCTAGTTCATTCTGTAGTGAGGGAAGTTGGGGGAGAGTGGACCCCAGGACAAAATCTATTGCGTGTTGGATGTTACGCGTTGGAGGTAGGCTATCCGGGAGTTCCTATGAAAAGATAGCAAATTCCTTTAATATCAGGACTGCTATAGGAGAAATTTGTTCTTGAGAGTCATCAGTAACTTCCCTGGCAATAAGGACAATAATCGTAGACCTTTTAGCAATTTTCTTGTCAATAACCTTCGGGCTGATCAGAGTTGAGGCCTTATTGCTACTTGATACATCGGTCTGCTTAGTTTCAGGCGGAGGGGCAGGTCGCAGTGGAGCTAGTTTGACTTTCTTTCCACCACGGACAAACAAACAAGAGTTCGGACATCCATAGATAGTAATGTCCTGGTTGTATAGCCAAGGTCGACCCAAATGATATGGCCCACATCCATGGTGACTACATTACACCAAATTTTGTCCGAATAGGTGGCAAATTGGATCAGAATAAGACGCCTTTCTTTCACATCAATAGACGCAGAGTTCACCCAAAACACCTTCTATGGATGAGGGTAGGGAATAGTCATTAATCCAAGTTTAGTCACATGCCTGAGGCGACGACGTTGACGAACACTCACTATTAATTATAACCCGACAATTCTTACCACCGATTTTAGTGAGAGTTTGAAAAATTAAAGATTTACGCCAGTCGTTATTTTTCTTAGGTTGACTTAAAGCGCACCTCACTACACTCAGACGACGGGTAATCCCGTCAATATTATCAATCGATGGTGGGTGCATGCTCAAAAGACATCCCAAGGTGGCAGCCTGATCAACATCAAAATCATCTTCCAACTATCTCCTCAAGGTCATGGACGACTTGTTCTAAATCATCCCGATCACCATCCGATCAGGTTTCAATAATCAACGTCCTTGCCTTACTCGGGCACTGTGCTAAGACGTGACCAAACTCTTTGCACTTGAAACATCGAGTCTGCTGAATGAATTTAAATGATTCATTAGCGATTTCTTTGCCTTTGTCTTCACGTCTTGGAGTGGAGCTACTAGACTCAAAACGGGACTGAGATTGGGACGGATTGGGTTGAGACTTAACAGTAGTGGTCTTGTTGGCATTATCCCTATAGCCTGTGCGTCTAGGGAACGAAGAAAATTGGAGTTGATCTAAATCCTGAACAAGTTGAATAGCTTGCTCTAGGTAGTAGAAACATCTCTAACTAATAGCTCACGTCTAAGATCTTCCTTAAGTCCTGAATGGAATCTAGAAATGACTACTGCATCATACTCATTCTCACTAGAAATTGATCAAACTTTTTGATATACTTTGACATTGGTCAATTAACTTTGAGTTAGACGTTGTCATTGGTCAAGTAAGCATTGTTTGTATGACATTGGTAGGTACTTATCTTGAAATTTCATCTTCATCTCATCTCAAGTTTGAATGGGTTCTTGATTTCTGAGTTTCATTAGCTTCACGACATTCGTCCAATATTGCCTAGCCTGACCGATCAATTTCATCTTGGCAAATCAGATTCTTCTCTTGTCGGACATATCATACCAATTAAAGTAATGATCCATGTCTGAAGTCCAATTAAGGAAAACTTGGGGATCCAACCGATCATCAAAAGTGAGTGCCTCTACTTTAATATTCTTTAAGTTCATTCCATCATGATTGGTCTGAACATTATTCCTTGACATGCGATTTTCAAGAGGAGATTCATTCTCACTAGTATTCTCGGCAGTCTCATATTTTCTATTGCTTTTCAATTCTTACTCGATATTGTTCATTCAGGTGGATAAGTCTTCCATGAGCTTTGTGATGTTGGTAAGGATGGATCCATTTCAGAAGTTGGGTTTTGAGAGTGGTACTGTGTTCCACTGCGGATGGTCATACAACAGGAGTTTCCTAAATGCAAAAAATCTAGAATAAAGATGCAAATCAACAACTAAGATGATGCCTAAATGCAATTAGTAAGAATGAAAACTAATTCTATCACCTAACAATGATCAAATGTGAAATACACGTGAAATTATGAAATCAACAAGTAGTTCAAGTGACTAATACTTACTAGATTATCTCACAACTTATTTAACATTCAGGCGCCAATAATTTAGTTAAAGTCGATCAAATAAAAAAAATAATCACGCAATGCTTGTCGTTCTAAAATATTTTCATTAGAAATCAATCGCATGCCTAGATTCAGTAATAGTTCTAATTTAATATTCAGATGTAGCAAATAAAAATTAGCATATTCACACTCTTACTAGTTTTAGTGGAACAACAAACAATACTGATGACCAATTTGGACGCAAACAATTTTTAATACTATTGGAAAAGAGGTAGAACTCATAAGGTTAGGAATACCTCAAAATAATACATGCACCGCAAAGATGAAATCACCCACAACAGTGCTGGACAGTGGTGCTAGAGACTAGAAATTAACTGCTTCGAGAACAGAGCAAATAGGGCGCGAAAGGGGCTCGAAATCAGGTTGTTCTGCTGTTGTTACTGAGTTGACTCAATTGAGTTGACTCGACTGAGTTAGCTCAGTCGGGGTAACTCGCCTCAGTTGGACTGGTCGGTTTAAATGAAACCGCTCTGGCTTTGGCTGACTAAAGGAACATGTTGGGTCGGGTCACGTGGCTGGATCTGATTGGAATGAATGGAAATAGATTGAACCCAAATGGAAACGGGTCAGAACTTAACCTACTTGAGAACAGTACGAGTCTAGGGTTGGTTTCAAACCTGAACCCGATAAACCCTTTTCCTCTTCGACGAGTGGGCTGCAACGAATATGAAAGGTGGCGGCGAGGAACAGATGCCTGCGAAGATCTCCGGCGAAGGCGGAGGTGCGGCGACGATGATGGCGATGGTATGCCAAGATGATTGTCGACAATGGCGGATGAAGACGTGGCAGCGATATCGGATGGGGACCTCATAGGCGAGATTTGGTTGCGGAGATCGAGGGCTGTCGTCGAGGAGATCTCGAAGATGATGACGGCTGCGAGGTGGTGGATCTCGACTGAAGGCGAGGACGAGGAGTCATGTGAGATTTTGCTCCGGAGATTAAAGACAAAGGCGGCGGGAGAGTTCGAGCTTTGCAGCGATGTCTTTTGGGTAGTGATCTTGTCGGACTGATGGTGGCGAGGGCGGAGGTGGCGGGATGGAGAGAGGAGGTGGGAAGAAGACGGCGGCGTTGTTGGTGAGGTTGTGGCGATGTTGCTGCAGCTTCATCGTCGTCGACAAGGACCAGCGCTGTCGTCGGAGGGCTTGGGAGTCGTCAATGGCGCGACGGTGGCTACAGAACAGAGATGGCGGCAACAGTTGATGTTGTTCGGTTCTGATGTTAGGGGAAAAAGGGGAGGAGAAGAACAATAATGAATTTTCTTTTTTTCTTTTTCTTTCTTTTTTTTTTTTTTTGAACTAGAGAAGATAAATGGGAGAGAATGGATCTAGGGTTTTGAGGAACTAGTTTTTTTTGGTGGAATTTTTATGGTGGAGGCTAGGGTTTTGTGAAAGGAAGCAGGAATTTCGGCTGTGATACCAAAATTGACGTGGGATCAAAACTAAAATTTTAAGTTGAGGATATGATCTCGGATCGCAATCCGGATCTTGGCGTCACCACCAGTTGACTTTATCAAAAAGAGATCAAATCAATACCAATAGCAAACCTTTTAATCAACCATTCATTACTTTATTCACTCTTTAAATAGACTCCTACGAAGAGAAGTTTCCCGTCATACCCAATGTGATACTAAACAAAAGAAACTCAAAACTAACACAAGTCTAAAATGAGATATAATCAACTAGGCTCAATCAAGCCTCCTCAAACGGAGTCCAATTGAACTCAAAAGAAAACCAACGACAACTACGACACATGGATTAAACATTCGTCCAAAAATTTAAAGAAAACCACGACTAAACATGAGTCTAAACCACAACCAGCGAGAGGCCGTTGTGACACGGCGACGACGGCGCTGATAGGCGTGAAAAAGAGTCGGTGTGATGTCCCCGTCACTTCATTTCTGATTTTTGTTTAATTTTTCATTACTCATTAGATATTTATAGGCCCAAAGATTCTCTCTTGGAATTCCTCGAGGAAAACAGATTCCACAATTTTCTATCTTCTCCTTTCTAATTCCATGCTTTTGTTTCATCAAATTTCACATCCCTGCCAAAAGTTACTGTAGAGTCTATAAGCCTTTATATATTCCAATGTACCCAACAAGTACACTGCACACACTTTCTCCCTTTCCATCCAATTTCTATCTTCTTTCGCTGCTTTGATATATGTGCATTGCTAGCGAGCCTAATATTCTGAGATGATTGAGTGTTTCTTTGTGCTCCATGTTCTCAGCGTCTTCTTTAGCCATTAACTGAAGGTGTTGTGATTTAATGGAGGTGTTAAATGTTGTAAAGGTATTTAATTGTTTGCTAAGCAACATGGTCATCATCAAAGCATCACTAGTTATTTGCCTTGGTAGAATAATGTTGCTAAAAGAAGAACCTAATAATTGTATTGGTGAAAAAGATGCTTTAGAGAAAGGTATCACAAAAAGAACTTCAATTCCGTATCATACTCACATTTTGTTCTCATCTTAATGAAGAGCTTGCCGCTGGCATTTTCTATGTAACACCTTCTAAGACCTTGGGGATTATCTCAGAAACCTAAGTTTTCACCCTTTCAATTATCTTCATTCGTCTAATCAAGCAATAGAATTCTTAATAAGCTACAGTTTACCCAACCCCGAGGGCAGATGGGGTATACCAAACCCAACCGTTAATAAATATTGTTTAAAATATCGCCTGATACTCGATATTTATGCCTCACACCGATATTGCCGATACGAGACTAATATTACCTTGATGATACTGATATTGCCAATATGAATGGCTGAAAGACCTGACAAGTGGATGATATTGCCGATTCGGATACCAAAAACTTGCGACCAATACCGATACCGAGATTTCAAACCATGTTAATCAGCCTCTATTTCTGTGGAGGGACACTGGGTCTCTTAATCCACATTAAAGGGCTTTAATTTATAGAAATGTCCTCTCTGTGAGATTTCAAACCTACATCGTGTTGGATGCTCTTTTCTTGGTTATTATTGTGGTGTCACTTTAATTCTAAGTTCCCAAACTATGTCGTCTTAGTTTACCTGTGGACTTGCCTAATCACCACATCCTCTTTGCCCTTGGCATAAAATTTCCAGTACTGCATAATTATGTTGTTCATCCTTCTTTGTTATGGTGCATGCCTATGAGTTCATCTAGAGTTTCCTCCACACTGAAACACTCGTAAATTTAGCTTAAACCTATAAAAAAAAAGTGTGTCAAGTTGGATTCCAGTTATATATTTAAATTGCCTACACAAACATAACCAAGTTATATTGTTCGAATACTTTCAAGTGATCCATCAAGTATATGTTTAATTCTTCCCTTTTGTTCTTTGCTGACAACCAGAAATTATCAAACTGAAGATTTGGTGGCATCAACTAAAAACCAGTTTTCTACTGATGATGAAGATATCTAACTTAAGGGAAATAGCTAGTTTAAAATAATATAATGGAAATCACTTTACTTTTTAAGATCTTTTTGACTCTTTGTAGGTAATAATGAACTAGATCTTTGACACATGTATGCATGCACGAAAAACTTCCAAATGCTATAAAATATGTATTTATTCAATCACAATCTTCCAAGCAAATAATATGACCTCATACTCTGTGAGGTAATGCATCTAAGCAATGTTAATGGCAATATATTTCAATCTTCAAATTAACACATTTGAGCCTTTTCAAGACAATTTAATAATTTGTAGAACTTTGCGTGATTTTAAGATGTGAGGCTGTGAGATAAATAAGATACACAATTTTGATTGCAAATTGCAGTCCTCCATTGCATGTTAATGGTGAGATGCTTATGACAATTCTTGCATTGTTGTAGTTTTTTATGGAATGAAATTTTAGGTATTCATCAAATTCCATTTTAATGTACAATTCTTTTTTTGACCAAGTTCCTTTAATCTCATGAGCGCATAGTCAAATCTATGGCCAGAAAGTGCCTAGGAGTTACCATTTCTGTTATTTGGGATCGATCACTCGTCATGATGATTGGATCGAGGAGTTTTATAGTTCATAAGATCAAAGCAGTATGGTTAAAGAACTGCTGCAAGATTATTATATGTCGATCAAACACCTATGGAACCAAAGGAAATTTTTTTATAAGATGGCTATAAAACCAACACCGTTATGGTCCAGAACGTTGGGCTATTAAGAGATACGTCTAAAATATTTGTGTTGCTGAAATGAGAAAACTAAAATGGACATGTGATAATATATGCTAAGGGAGAGAATAAGAAATGAGTGCATCTCAAAAAATATAGATTTAGTTCCCATTGAGAATAAAATGAGGAAAACTAATTCGGAGGGTTTGGCATGTGTAATAGGAGAGAGCTAGTATCATAATTAATGGATCAATGAGGATTAGTAGTAGGCCAAAATAGAGGGAGGCAGTTAAAAAGGAGCTGAAATTTGTCAATTCAGTCGAGGGGATAAAAGGAAAGGATGCATGTAGCCAACACCAAAAGCTTGGGATAAAGGTCTTGTCGTTGTTGTCGTCATGTTTGTTGTGTTGGCCCAAAGGCCATTAGCCCAATATTTTGATGATAACAAAACATATTTAGTTATGAGTTTAACAATATTGTTTTAAAAGGATTTCAGGTTAAAACAAGTTGATTTGACGGCTCCACAATCAAGACTCACAAGTTTGGACGCCGCTAAAAATTTGCATTCTCAAGCCAAGCACGGTAGAAAGCTTCGGGATCAAGACATTACCAAAGATTTGTATTTTACTTTTCCTTTTAGACATTTTGTCAAAACCTAGATGATAGAAGTAGATTATTTGGGATTGTCACTCACACACACTTAGTTTGCTTCATGGCTTAAAAAAAGGAATCTTCATTTCAGAATGTTTTGTCAAAACAAAGTTGGAAATTAGTTTTTAGAAATATCATGTTTTGAAAACCAGCTTTTAGAAAAAGGAAACAAGTTTTATTAAAGGATTTTTTTATCAAAATGATCTAACATGTTGAGTATTGATCTATGATCATACTCTTAAGTGTATTAGGACTAAAACATTATTTACAAAGTCCTTAAACCAAAAAGATCAGAACCTAAAACCCTTTCCCAGTTTTCTGCAGAATCTGTTTTATCAGATCTGACAGAGGCCGGTCGACCGCCCGGGTCGACCGACGTGCACAACTGTGCATGTGTGCACGTCGGCCGACCGCTCGGGTCGACCGGGCACTTGTCAGTGCTTTCTGTTTGTTTCGGTCGACCGGGCGGCCGACCGTTTTCCCCCAACGGTCAGAAATATGACCGTTGATGGTCGACCGACGGGTCGACCGGTAGTTGTCAGAAAAGTCTGACAAATTCCAACAGCTCTATTTTCTGACAGATTTTGTTGGGATCTCACCCAACGAATTTCTCTAGCTGTCTTACCCTGTTTTTCATCCCCTATAAATAGTGGGTCATTTCAACATGATAAGATACAAGATTTTGACAAGATTTACATTTGATATTTACAAAGTTTCAAAAGCCTTTTTAGAAAAGATTTCCAAAGCCAAAAATTTCCAAACACCTATTTGAAGCTAATCCCTCTACTTCACTCTAGTCTTTTGCACTTCACAATCCCAAGTTCTACTTCTACATTTTGGTTATAGAATTGTGTTAAGTGAGCTATTTGTGATCAAGTGTGATCATCTTTCTTGTTGAGCGAAGTTGTAGAGGCATCGGCCTCAAGCGAGCTAGTGTGCTCCAAGTGGTGTTGCGGCATCACGAGAGATAGGACAAGTGTGTCCTTGTATTGGAGATCCAGTAGGATCAACGATAGTGGAAATCCTTCAAGTGTGAAGGCGGGGACGTAGAGCGTGGCTCGAACCTCGGAAACATATCCTCGTGTTTGCGTTTGCTCAAATTTCTCTAAACTCAATCTTCTTATTACTTGCTTTACTTATTGCTTTATATCTTGCAAGCATTCTAATTTGAGCTAATTGTTAAGTAGAAGATTTTTAATTCCGCATTATTGCCATATTTCATATAGCCATCACCTATTCACCCCCCTCTAGGTGATTTCAATTGGTATCAGAGCCTAACCCTACTATTTGGTTTAACCACCTTAGGGAGATCCTTGTATTTGGCTATATCATTTTGTTGCATTCTTCATTTGTTGTGCATCATATTCACTATCCATGGCATCACTTGATTTTTCTAGCATCAAGTCCCCACCAAAATTTGATGGCTTGAACTTCCCCATTTGGAAGGTCAAGATGAACCTATTCCTAAATCTCTAGGAGTTAGGGTTGCTAGGGCCATAACTAAAGATTTTATAGAACCTCTCACCGATGAGAGAACATGGTCCGAGGACACCACCAAGGACTATGAGGCCAATGCTAGGGCACAATATGCATTAACACAAGCCCTTAATGAAGATGACCTCTCACGCATCATAAATTGCAAATCGCATTTGAAGTTTGGAGTATTTTAATTGTGACTCATGAGGGAACGTCACAAGTCAAAAGATCTAAGATTGACTTGTTGCGTTCTCAATATGAGAATTTTTATATGTTTGATAATGAGGGCATTGATGACATGCTCACGCGTTTCACCAAGATTACTAATGCCTTATGCTTCTTTAGGTGACGCAATTGATAATGACTAAAGATAAGGAAGGTCATTAGAGCTCTTCCCAAAGCATGGGAAGTAAAGGCAACACCCTCAAAGAGCTCAACGATAGGGAGGAGATGGACTTCTCCGGCTTCATCGGAAATCTCAAGACACATGAGATGGAGATGAAAGTAAGAGAAGAAAGGGAGGCGCAAAGAAGAAAGCACCGCCTTCAAAGCCACTCCAACCATCCATAACGAGAAAGACTCATCGGAAGATTGCGATGAGGACTTTGCCATGCTCATCCGAAAGGT
>JAVJIF010002721.1:0-80553 GCA_038442645.1 Agave tequilana | reverse complement strand
CATACAGAAAATGTATTAGAATGGATGAACATTACAATCTATTCTCAATCCATTTTGAGTCCTATAATCTTGTCGAGATAGCAGTATTAAAATTATATGCTACTTTTCCTTTTATTAATCCAAGAACGTCATTTTTAGTTAAAATACAGTTTTTAGATTTTATATTCAACTTTATTGCATGAAGGATAGGTTGCTACTTGGATTTCCTGAACCATTTTGTTTTGACTTCTTCAATGCATATTAGTACATCAAACAACGAGCACAAGGTCAGATTTTATTCTATTTTATTCATATTCTTAAGTTTATTAAGTTTCCATTAGATACAATTGTATAAACTCTCAGTGCCTCAATGTAAGAATAGCTAAACATTTCAAAAAGGCACGTAGATTGGTAATTTGGTTATGTTGTGAGTCACACACATTATAAGAAGGTCAATCTCGTACTAACACGTGGATAAGATGTCAAATTTTAGAGTTACAAAGCTTTAAAGTCTTTGAACCCTCTCTTATATCTTAATTATTTCCAGGTACCGTGGCCGTTGCCGTTTCGATCACCGGTGTGCGATTGCCAAAAAAAAAAAAAAAAAATTTGAGTTCCCCTCAAGCATGCCCATTGGTAAGTCTTTATCAAGCAAAGATACATCAGAGAGCAAAACAATGCTAACATGTGCAGAATTAGAAGGATGATCTTCTTTAGGATCCTTGGAGAATCTCTTAATCTTGGTCGTTGTCATTGGACATTTTATTATAAAAAAATAAATTTTCATATATTATCTACTCATTATTTAATTATTTAATTATTACCATTGATCAAGTCCAACAATAAGTCATTGTTGACTTGATCAAATACTCCTATACCGGTAGTAACTCTTTATTATTGCTTTATTAGTATTCTATAACATTAATACAATTAGTATTATGGCTACATAGATACTTTATCTATTAAAATCACTTATCATAATAAAGAGGAAGAAAGAAGAAGGAAAAAAAAAAAAAACTCAATTCTCCTAACAAAATCATGTTTGGCAAAAATACATTATCATAAATCATGAAAATCTTAAAATCAATGTCTATTCTTCACTATTTCAGCTTCAAACACTTAATAATTATTATTTAATTGCTCTGGTATAATACTTGATTTCTTTTTCACTGTCTGACATTAGTGACATGCACAAATGATCATGAAATCTCGCTCATACTACCCTTTGAGCTTTCAGTTATGATCTACAGGCCCCATTCTAGAACAAAATCAGATCTCAGACTCTCAGATACTTCATAAAATCACAGCATAAGATAGAATCTCATGATAGAGTTAAAGATTCACATGACTATAACAAACATCATGCCTCATCTTCTATTGAACAAAATTATACCGAGAAAAAAACTGACTTCAGACAATAATAATAACACAGAAACTCCCAACACAAAGACTATAGAAGCATTGCAAAACAAGTAGAGGACCTCTGTTTATAATCTTAAATAAAACTGGCAAGTTCAAAGCTTTCAGTGAAGAATTAAACCCATCAGGAAGAGCCTCAAGAAACTTCTGATAAACAATATTACAAGTCGGATTAATCCAGTAATAATGAGTCTCTCAGGTAGAAAAATATACGCAATGGGTCAACTTACAACATGATGTTTGTTTATGGTTAACAAGACCCAATGTTAGGGACAGCTTCATAAAGGTGGAGGAAGGCTACGTGTGCGTCTACTGACATATATTATGGACCCATGAAACAGTGAAATATACATCTATTTCTAATAAAGTTTTCCGACAACATTTTTGTCACCATATTATCCTTTAAGTGTCAAAAAAGATAATGTCCAATAAGTTTCCCATATGACAGTTTTCCTCGAACGCTAGTGTGCCACTAATATGTAGAGTTGTTATGACTACAAATTGGCGTTGGCATGCTAGCAGAGAGCAAGGTAGCAAACAATTTATGGTGACAAGAAAAAGTTGCAAGCAAAGATAGCAATGGAATAAGCCGACATAAATCACAAGAGTATTCATGGGAAACAAAAGTAATGGGTTCAAATGACAGACTATGGGGGAAGTATGGGGATAAAAGCAAAATACAAGAAAAACAAAATAATGGATCAATATCAAGGAAAGCAATCAAAATCCCCAAAAATGCAACAGTAAAATGGTTGCTTCAAGAACAGAATGAGTAAATAGGTTCCAAGATTTGAAATTTACAATATATTCCAGAGTAAATTACAGAAAATATACCCATATTCTGGCCATTTTTCAAATATGATACCCGCAGGTTCTTTTTCCATCATGTAGGGTCCCTCACTCTAACTCCCACTTAACTGAAGGTACCGGGTTTAAACAAGGTCAAAAGACTACATTTTTCATTTGTACCATACATGTTCGTTTTTTCAACTATTGTACCCAAAGTTTCTCTCACATTCTGAGCATCTCCCTCTTTCTCTCTAAATTTCTCTATAAGCTTCCTCTCTCTCACACACGCGCGCACACGCCATGAATCACTTTCGCGCTGTAAGTCCTTTCTCATTAAACCTTCCTCTTCACCAATACTTCTCTTTCTTTTACTCTTTAACCCCTTTTTATACAAGTCTCAGCACTCTTTTAGCTCTTCAATAACTCTCTCTCCCCCCGTCTCTCTCACCTTCATTCTCTTTCTTCCCTCTCTAATCCTCATTCTCTCAACCCACTTTTTCTCCCATACCTACTGTCTCTCCTCCCTAACTTCTTTCTCTATCTAAACCTTCTTTCTCTCTTTAACTCTCATCCCTCCAATCCTTCCTCTAACTTGCTTTCTCTTTGGCAGCTTCTCTTTCACACTTAATTGTTCTTCTGTCGAATCCTCTCTCTTAGTCTCATTTCCCTTTAGTTTCTGTTTCTCTCGAGTTAGTGTAGCTCGGAAGGAAGAAGAGAATGCCATATAGAAAGATGGGGAAGATAAGCTTGATGTCGAATCCTCTCTCTTAGTCTCATTCTCTCTTTAGTTTCTATTTTTCTCGAGTTAGCGTAGCTTGGAAGAATAAGAGAAATGCCGTATAAAAAGACGTGGAGATAAGCCTAAGGCCTAGGTCTATAAATCAACAATCTTCCGTTCGAGATTTATTAAAATTAATTAAGATTTTCTATCATAACCTTTTTATTGTCTTCAATTGTATGCCAATAGATAAGACCTAGTCTAAAACAACAACAAATTCATTGGATAGCAAACAAATAAACTGACCTACCAATCTAACAAAATTAACGGAACTTATCTTTCTACTCTTTTTTATTTGGATCTTAATTCTAAAATAGTCACTTCAATTCTAATCTGAATCAATTTAAAACTCAACAGATCTAAATTTTTCCAATCTAAATACGTGCACTTTTGTAAGAAGCCCTTCTAAAAGTATGAATTAAAATGCAGGACTAAAAAATTCAAAAGGACCCTCCTCTAAAACTAATAACAAATTTCATGTCTGCATAATTAGTCATATGTCAACTCTTTAACTTCCTCACCTCTCTCTCTCTCTCTCTCTCTCTCTCACACACACACACACACAACACACACACACACACACACTCTTCAGGTTTTCTCCAAAGCCAATCACTCTCTCTAACTTTCCCTCTCAAACCCCTGCCTCCGAATTGCTTTATCTAACCTTTTCTCTCTAATTTTCTTTCTTCTTAAACCCCTTGATTGTTAGAGACACGGTTCTAAATATCAACCATATGTCTGATATATCAATTTAAGCCAATACCAATACAATCTGATAAAAAAATATGGTCGTATTGATTTGAGCTTATATGATCGATATCGACCGATACAGCCCGATATCGGCCGATATTGCACGTTTCCTTTTCTTTTTTTGGGTTTTCTTTGTTAACGAATCGGGTTTGAGCCAAACTTTGCTACTATTTATTGATTATGGTATTATGTAACTTTCTTAAGACTTGGTTTTGATACTTTTTGTTAGAAACTTGGAACAATCCGTCATGCTTTTGTTTGTTATATTATGCTATTATTAGAAACTTGAGAGTCAGAATGTTATTAATTATTATAGTCTATGATGGCTCTTCATTTTTTGTTTATGCATGTTTTGTTTCACTTTATCTATATTGCTAAGGATAAGTTGAGAATTGGAATGATAATATTTTTTATATTTTTTTGTTTATATTTCAAGTTATATGTGTTTTTTGTAATTTTATGCATATCTACTGCTTTTTGCAAGTAGGTCTTACTCAAAGTTTTAAACTTATAAGTAAATATTTATTCTACTTTCATGCATCCAATCCATATAAGTATTTTATTGCATTATGCATATATCGCTTAAACTTAAATGTTTTCCATGCATGTTGCCACATTTATTCAATAGATGGTATTAACAATTTTACGGTTATCTTTAAGTTATCAATATATATATATATATTATATATATAATATATATATATATAATATATATATATATATATATATATATATATAAAATATCTGATATGAACATCCGATATGATCTCATATCCTCAACATATCGCAAAATATCTGGTATCTGATGTGAAAAACCCAAAATTGATATGAACCTGATATTTGATATTTAGAGCCTGATATATGATAATTAGAGAAAGAAAGCAAGTTGTGAGATGAAGCTCAAAGAGAAACAAATTTGAAGAGAAATAAATTTTAAAAAAAAGGGGGTTAAGAGAGAATTAAAGAGAAAAAAGCTAGGGAAAAGGGATGTACAGAGAGAAAGGTGCTGAAGAGAGAATTAAAGTTAGAAAAGGGACATGAGAGAGTGAGACGAAAGGGTTGGAGAGAAATGGAATCACAAAGAAATGTGTTAGAGGAGTTAAAGATAGAAAAAGAGTGAAGAGAATTTAGGAGAAAGGTATTTACAAAAAAGGGGATACAAAGAAAGGGAATTAAAGAGCGAGAGGGTTCAAAGGAAACTTGAAAGAGGAATTGTTAGAGAGAGAGAGAGAGAGAGAGATAGAGAGAGAGAGAGAGAGAGAGAGAGAGTAATTGAGTTTAAAGAGAGATATATAATAAAAATAACATTTTGGTCCTTAAAAATGGTCATACATTCCTCCCGTGACTCGATTTGGACATAAGACTAAATGATGCTAACGGTTCAAAACTATAGGTATCCGAGTTGATGGAAAAGAATTTGCATACTATATCTGAAAAATGGTTAGACTTTGTGAACCTTTTCCATAATTTACCCTTTTTTCCAAGATATTAGGTTATATGAATATAGACAATATGTAAATACACAAATATGCAAGTACATTATGATGGACCTAGAGGCTTGAAAGATGTATAGTTCATACAAAAAAAATGTTGTAATAAGGTGATGTTTGACAATATGATAAAATGGTTAAAGGGAGTACATTGCTCCTTTGGTACAATTTGGATGTTGTTTGGGAGATTTCAATCATATTCAGTAATTTTGACCAATAGTTGGATTCGGTCTGAGTCCAGATTATTGTTTATCAAATATGGATAGAGAAACTCTCTGTTATAAAAAAACGGGTAATACCTATATCTATTATGTGTATGCTCTGTTTTAGACCCCTAGTACACCATGAGTGTGGATGAAAAGAAAACACAAGGAGCCAACACACTATATGAAAATGGGAAAGATGAGATCTGACACCTAAACATCCAAAAAGGAAGAAAGGTCAAGCTCACATACAACAAGGCAGTTGCTTCAAGAAGGTCAAATCATAAAGAGGATATAAAAAATAAGGCAATCAGAAAGAAGCAAAACACTTAGGATCCTCAAGTGAAGAATAAAGTAAATTCAAAGGGTTCCAAATTTTCAGTGAAGCTATAGAGAATCAAACTTGAGAACAAAGTCATGCTGATCATCTGAAAAACATCATCGTCATCTTAAAGCATTTTGTCATGGAAATAGAGTTGGCCATGGAGCTCTGCTCATATTGAGAAAGCTCTAAGGAAAAAATTTAAGAAAATTATATGACTCGCTATCAACTTGACATCAGTTCTCAAAGAAATTATAAATTAGTGGCCAAGCAATCCGTGAGAAAGGAACTTCAGGAAACCTAGTGCACAAAAATTGAAAAAAAAAATACTGTAATAATTATCCAGCTTAACCTCATGCAGCCAAGGAAGACGACCAAAGTTCTCCTAGACCATGAAGGAATCTAAAAGAAGGCCGAAGATGATAAGATTTGCTATAGGGAATTTTATGCATCTGATTGAGGTGCAGCATAAGGTAAAGAAGCAAAGTATAGCATATGATTTCCACGTTAAGAAAGATATGATGGTTATGTTGTTAATCATATGGAGGAGTGGTTACGTATCCCCAAAGAACTTGAATGAAGGGTTTTTGTTGTTGTTTCTTGCAACTTTGAACTTCACTTTACTTTTTAGTCAGAAAAGTTTAAGTTGTCCCTTTTAGCTGGCTTGTACTGAGACATGAAATTTTAGACCCCCACTTGGCTAACCTCCTCCTTGGTGATTGGAGTATGCTATGTTATGGCTTAGTTTTAAGATCATGTTGCTTTATCTGCTTATTTGTTATTTTAGGCCTGTCTTTGCTTTTCAAACCTTCATGCATCCTTCTGTGTGATTCCCTATAGCTTCACTGAAAAATTGGAACCCTTTGAATTTACTTTATTCTTCACTTGAGGATCCTTAGTGTTTTGCTTCTTTCTGATTGCCTTATTGTTTTATCCTCTTTATGATTTGACCTTTCAGAAAGAAGCAAAAACACTAAGGATCCTCAAGTGAAGAATAAAGTAAATTCAAAGGGTTCCAAATTTTCAGTGAAGCTATAGAGAATCACACAGAAGGATGCATGAAGGTTTGAAAAGCAAAGACAGGCCTAAAATAACAAATAAGCAGATAAAGCAACATGACCTTAAAACTAAGCCATAACATAGCATACTCCAATCAACCAAGGAGGAGGTTAGCCAAGTGGGGCCAGCTAAAAGGGACAACTTAAACTTTTCTGACTAAAAAGTAAAGTGAAAGTTCAAAGTTGCAAGAAACAACAACAAAAACCTTCATTCAGTTCTTTGGGGATACGTAACCAACTCCTCCATATGATTAACAACATAACCATCATATCTTTCTTAACGTGGAAATCATATGCTATACTTTGCTTCTTTACCTTATGCTGCACCTCAATCAGATGCATAAAATTCCCTATAGCAAATCTTATCATCTTCGGCCTTCTTTTAGATTCCTTCATGGTCTAGGAGAACTTTGGTCGGTCTTCCTTGGCTGCATGAGATTAAGCTGGATAATTATTACAGTATTTTTTTTTTTCAATTTTTTGCACTAGGTTTCCCGAAGTTCCTTTCTCACGGATGCTTGGCCACTAATTTATAATTTCTTTGAGAACTGATGTCAAGTTGATAGCGAGTCATATAATTTTCTTAAATTTTTTCCTTAGGAGCTTTCTCAATATGATCAGAGCTCCATGGCCAACTCCATTTCCATGACAAAAGGCTTTAAGATGACGATGATGTTTTTCAGATGATCAGCATGACTTTGTTCTCAAGTTTGTAATACCTTATTCAAAGTTTTTTTGGGCTAACCATCATCCTAATACACCTTCAATTACGATCATGTCCCTAGCAATGGAGACCATCTTAGTTGCAACTTGCACACCTTCAAAAGCCATCTTAAATACTTAGGAATATTCATCACTTGTTCTATCCTACATGTATTCCCACTCATCTGTCTCAAAGTTTTTCCTCCTTTCAACTGCACTCATTTCTTTGACATGTTCTAATATCACAACATATCGACCAAGGTTTGAAATATGAGTACAGGTATCAATATCGACCATAATCGGAATTGGCTATTCAGCATCGTGTCAATCATATCGGGTCGTATCAGCGGTACCAATGACTCATAAGTTTAGATGGAGTTATGGCTTGCCTTAGAAGTTCCTCTCTTCAAGTTTCTTTGACAAATGATTGATCTTAAACATCAAATAGTCACCTAGAAGTATCTGCAACCAAAAATGCTACCTATTACTCATTTCCTCTTGTAGTCTTGCCAAAGTATCAATTCATACATTAAAATAAAATATTAAAAAATGAAATAATAAAAACATAGTATTGAGTTCCACAACAAAGCTGAGATTTTGTATAAAGGTTCAAATATCATAAGTAGGATATGTTTCTGCGTGTGTGATGTGTGTCCCCTTCTCACTATAGTACTAAAGAATCCTCTATCTAATGAAGGCTCCAAGCTAGAAATGGAATCTAGACAATCAATGTACAATATATATAATATAAATCAAAGAACATACATAAGAAAATGACATGATGGATATGATAACTGAAATTACTTGTAAATATGAAGTGGTTATGTTTCTTATTTGGTTATGGCCTTATCATTGACCTAAGAGAATGCTGTTTAAAAATGAAATCCAAATTTGTTAAACCAAACTACTACAGTTCAACATAATATAATATACAATCCCTCGGCAAGAACTTTATACAATTTTGGGTGGTCCTTGACTTCAGTTATCTAGCATACAAATAGCACTTCTTTATTAGTTTAGGAAAGTTGTCAATTTTGAAATGCAATAAGAATTTCATGTTTCAGACTTTCAGGAACAATGGAATAAGTTAACTGATATAGAAGATATTACTTCAAACATAGCTTATAACCTTCAGAACTATATTAACACAACACAGGAAACTACTGTTAGATGCTTAATGTCTCAGCACCCAATAATCATAGTACTTTACTTTGTGTTAATGACATTGAACTCACAAAACTAAAAGGTTTGGTTAGTGCACGCATTTCTTCGACCCCCACACAACGTGAGCATCTATAATGAGAGGACACTTCAAGGTACATACTGTTATCGATTACTTGTCGCTGAGTCAAAACTTAAGATTAAGGGGTATATACACAATCATTATTTACATTGAAAACAATAAGATGATGCCATGAGGACAATAAACATACCAGTGCATGATAAATTTCCTTTTAAATACACTATGTAGAAAATGCATAAGTTAAACCAATTCCTATATTTATAGTTCCTTCCAATACTTTGCGTCAGCTCTATAGATTAATATCAGTCTATCCATATTTCAAACTTCCAGTATATGAAACAAATTGTATGATCAGAACTAATCACAATAAAAGAATATGACTGTCCTACACTTGGCCTTCCATCATAATCATCTTGTTAAATTGTATCTTTTGCCAGTTAAACTGGCAGACAATCAGAAATCCATGCTGAAATATGGCAATACCCGTAATATATTGTGGAGACCTAAAAAACAATTTGGTAAGAAGAAAGGAATACAAGGACAGTGATAGAAAAACCTCTCAATTTCAATTTCCAGATCAAAATTGCAGAACAAAAAAGATCCCTTTTTTATTACAGAAAGCAAAAACTCTGTATACCTTTCAAGAGAGCAAAGCAATTAAAAAGGGAAAAGGCCCTGACCTTGTTCTTCTAGATCGTGGAGCTGTCGTTCTCGAGATAGTTGCAGATCCTCTCAACGACCTCCCTCCCCTTGGCGCTGTTCTGCAGGAACCTCTCGGCGCACCTCTGCTCCACCTTCGCCGCCACCGAGGCGAGCGCCGGGAGCGGCTTGCAGGTGATCCTTGTCTCCTGCCTGAGCACCGTCCAGTCGTCGGGATTCCTCGGATCGGGGCGGTACGACGAGCGCTCCTCGACCTCGATGAGGGATCGGAGGCTGGAGTTGCGGGTGACGACGTCCATGGACCTGGAGGCGGGGTCGACGACGGTGGACTCGACGCAGTGGCAGAGGAGGGAGTCGTGGCGGAGGAGGCGGCGGAGGATGAAGGGGAGGGGAGGGGAGCGGACGGTGATGGAGCGGGTCAGGTGGAGGGCAGGGCCCGCGAGCGGGGTGGGGTCCAGGCGGCAGGAGAGGGTGTGGACGTCGAGGACGTGGGTGAGGACGGTGGGCGAGGACGGGTCGGTGAACTTGCGGATGGCGGCGGCGGTCACGCGGGACCACGGGTGGTGGTACGTGTGCTCCTGGCTATACGCGCGGACCATTGTTTTGTTGTGATCTGATCTGACTCTCTAGGGTTTTAGAGGAGGGAGTCGATGGAAAGGGGAAGAGCTGTGGAGAGTCCGTGGGATTTAATGGGAAAGGTTAAGTGCAGGAGAAGACAAATTGATTAATTAATGTAATTTTCGCCGCTAAACCTTGCTTCGAGTTACAAATTTCATCTGTGATTTTTTTTTTCCAGATAGGTACAAGCGGATGCAATATAAAATTGTGACGCATGTGCTGATGCGATATAAAATTGAATGAAACTTACGGTCAATTGAAGCCAAATAGTCAAAGGCAACGTGAACATTATTAATTCTTTGTTAATTTGTGAAATGCGGATGTTATGGGCAACAAAATATTTGCTTTTTTATGTGGGCATGTTTTAATAACTTGTCCAATTGCAAAGAAATGTTGACAGAGGATGTCGACATTGATTAGATTGGAGAAAGAGTTACACTCAATTATGATCTGCTGTTCAGTGATTTTCTTCAAATCTACATAGTTTTTTGATCACCTCTGACATGGTGAAGTTAAAGGTTTTGTTTTGGTGTTGGTATTCTTTGTCAATGTGAACATAAGTCTGTTCTTCTAGTTAAAAGCTCAGCTATAATCCGATCGACCTAAGCTTTCAGTGGTCGACTCGGGTGTGAACAAGATCCCATTTTGATCTTTAATAAAATCCAAAAAAAATCACAAATCTGGAAAATTTTCACAACATATTTTTCATAAATATAACTATAAAATCAACACAATTCAAGAAAAATTACTAAAAATTCAACACTTTCAAGAATCAAGAGAGCGCATCACCAATTGCCTACGGACTACGGAGCGAACAAAGTTGATCTTTCGGTAACGTTTTTGTAAAAATATCTGCAAGTTGATTCTTAAGGACCTGTTTGTTTCGTTGCAAAACGTCGCAAGTCGTAAGTCGTAAAATGAGAATGAAAAAAGTGAACTGTAGCAGAGAAAATATATTGTGTTTTACGGTGTTTGGTTGATAAAGTGAAGTGTAAATGGAAAAGTATATTGTGTTTTACGGTGTTTGGTTGATAAAGTGAAAGTGTAAATAGTAAAGTATATTGTGTTTTACGGTGTTTGGTTGGTAATGTAAAAATGTAAGTGGAAGAGTTGACCACAAAATTAACTGTAGCAGTGATTTAATATTATAAATACTATTAAATTAAATCTACTATTGCAAATTAAATTGTATTAATAAATTTGAGATAAAAAGTTAATAATCTTAATATTTTATTTATAACAATAATATTAATAAAATATTAGTATAAATAGTAAAATTACTAAAATATTAACTAAATAAATAATATAAAATTTAAAAAAAATCTAAAGAACATTAATAAAATTTTAAGAATACTAATAAAATATAAATATTAAAAAATGTTACAACAATAATAAAATATAGTTATAATATTATAATATTAAAAATACTTGAAAATTATTATAATATAAATTTTATTATAATATTATTGTAATATTATAGAAATATAAAATTAATAAAGTAAAATATAATTATAATTTAATAATAAATTATCATTATAGTATTATTATACTGAATTATTATTACAATATTAACATAATAAAATATTAATATAATAATAAAATATATTATGATATTAATAAAGTAATTTTTTATATAAAAATAAATAATTAAATATATAGTAATTTTATATTAAGTATAATACTGTTATATAATAAAATATTAACTCTAAATAAATAATAAAAAATAGAATAAGTATTAATAAAATAATAAATATTAAATTAAAATATTAAATTAAAATAGTAAAATATTAAATATTAAAACAATAAAAAAGTTAAAGATTAAAAATATAAAATAATTAAGTAATTAAATTAAAAAATAAAAAATTGAAACTATTAAAAATATAAATTTTATAATATTTAATTATATATTGATTATCGAGTAACTGTTTTGAACTGTAAGTATACTACAAGTGACAGTTACATGACCACAAAATTAACTGTAGCAACTGCAGTGGGAAAAATGAGTGTAAAAGTGAGATTTACATGACCACAAATTTAACTGTAGCAACTGCAAGTGGGAAAAGAAGAGTTGCAAAAGTGTTTTGCATTTTGCATTTTGCAAACGAAAACCAAACAACTTTAAATGTAAAGTTGCAAAACTTTTTGCATTTTGCAAACGTTTTGCAACTTACCAAACACGCCATTAGTGTCCACAAATCAAGTTTGATGTCACCACATTCAATATGATCTTTTAAAAAATGATGTCTTACATTAATATGTTTTATTCTAAAATGAAGAATATAATTTTCAGATAAATCTATAGCACTAGTGCTATCACACAATATATGAGTTGTATCAAATTTCAAACTAAAATCAATCAAAGTTTGTCTCATCCATTACACTTGAGCACAATATAAACCGTTTGAGTATTCCACTTCCATTGCGGACAAGGTCACAATTTGTTTCTTGCTACACCAAGAAACAAGAGCATGTACTAAAAACTGGCACGTGCCACTGGTGTATTTGAGGTATCTTTGTTTCCGGCAAAATTTGCATCACAATACCAATCAATTCAAAAGATATAAGTTTAGGATAAAATAAGTAAAAACTAGATGTTCCTTTAACATGTCAACAATTCTCTTAACCACATGCATATACGATTCTTTAGGAAAAGTTTAAAATCTAGCACACAAGCATACACTAAATATTATATCATGTTTATTAGTGGTAGGATAAAGTAAGCTACCGATCATATCTTTACAGACCGTCATGTTTACACTTTACATTTCTCATCTTTATTAAGCTTAGTTGAAGTGTTCATTGGTGCTCTGGTTGTCTTGGCATCTTGTAATTTGAACTGCTTTACAAGTTTTTTGGCATACTTCTATTGGTTTAGGAAGATACCCTCCTTGATTTGCTTGATTTATAATCCAAGGAAGAAGTTAAGCTTGCCCATCATGCTCATTTTGCACATATATCATTATCTTTGACTTTCACAAATAAAGTGCAATCAATTTTATCCTTAACAAAATTATTTTCACAAAGAAAACTAGAAAGTATTTCATACAAAGCACGTGGTGCTTGCTTCAAACCATAAAGAGCTTTCTTCAATTGAAATAGTGTTCCCCAAGGCCCATCACTCTAATTTTGATGATGATTAACTCATGTAATTATAGTACTAATGATCTTGTGTTTATTTAGTCCTAGATATTTGATCAAGATTAAGGTGTTTAGCTTCAACAAAGGATTCGAAGTCAAATTTTGAAGCTAGCACGTGTTGATTCAAGAGCTCGCGCATCAAGATCGCATCAAGCACTCAAGAGAAGTCTATCTCATTGGATCAAGGTTTGGACCAAGTCAAGATGGAGAAGAAGATTTTCAAGAGAAGATTTTCATAAAGACTTGTGTCATGTTTGTAAGTGTTAAGAATTGTTTTTAGATAAAATATAAAAGATAGATTAGCTGTGGATTGCTCAAGCTCATATATACACACAAAATTTATGTGTTTTCATAAAATAGTTTTGATTTTAGAAAATACCATTTTGGTTTTTGAGCTTCAAAATATACACCTCTATGTTTTGTGATTAGAGTTCATCAAGATAAGTTTATATGGTTTATATGTGTTTTGAATTTCATCCATGCACATTGTTAGTTCAAATATTTATAAAACTTATTGACGTTTCGTATATCATGTGTTTGAGTTTTGAATTTATCAAAACCTATTTTAGAGCTTATTGTCAAAACATAGATATTTCATATCATAATGTGTATTGGATCATATTCATACATACTAAGCTTCAAAAGTGTTCTAAATATCTTGTTTTTGTATTTGAAGAAGTTTTGAAAAAATCATTTTTCAAATTAAAGATTGATTTTGAAAAATACAGATTTATGTTTAAGGCAAAATTTCTATATTACAAAAATAGTTCAAAAAGATTGTAATATGTGTTGATTTTTTATCACACATGTTTGTAAATCAAAGTATTTTAATGAACTTATTTTTGTAGATTTTTAGTGATTTTATTGGATTTTATTAGAATTTATAAAACCAAGTTTTTATCCCAAAGATTTGCTGACCAGGCCTTCGCTGGTCGACCGAGACAGAAGTCGGTCGACCAGGCGGTCGACCGATGTGCACTGACGTGCACAGGCCATTTGGCTTGAGGGCCGATCGACCGACCCGGTCGACCGTCCAAAGAGCTATGCTCTCTGGATCTGGCCCCGGTCGACCACAGGTCAAGCCCAGTGCACGGTCGACCGAGCGGTCGACCGGCAAGCTAGAAGCAGGATTTCCTGCTGAGTTGGCTCCAACGGCTATATTTTTTTAGGCCGATATAAGGGGCTATTTTGGGCTGTATTGCAAAAGATTTTTGGAGAGTTTCAAAGTCAGTTTTTCCCATCTCTTGTGGAGGTTTTCTCTACTTATTTTAGGGTTAATACTTCCATATCAAAAGTAAAGTTTTCAAGAGTGTTTTCAAAAGTGATTTCTTGAGTTTTTCATTATAACTCTATTCTAGTTTTTCTCACACATACTTGAGCTTTCCATTGCATATCAATCCTATAAGAGCTTTGTTGTGAGAGTGTTTTTAGGTGATCAAAGTGTTGAGATCACCAAGTGTACATCTTATATTTGAGGAGGCGAACTTGCGGGTTCGTGTTTATGACGAGTTCTTGTGGGAGCTCGGTGTAGAGGTGCGGCCTCGGCAAGCCAGTGTGCTTACGTGTGTTTGTTCTTGCGGGAACAAGTGAGGGACTTACGGGTCCGGAGTTCTAGTGTGAACTTGTAGGTGTTGCGGCACCAAGTGATCCAGTGAGATCTTTTTTAGTAGAAATCCTTCATAGTGTTGAAGGCGGGGACGTAGAGCAAGAGTGCTCGAACCTCGAGACAAATCTCCAGTGTTTGCGATTGCTCTCTCTCTCACTTGTGTTTACATATCTTGCATGCTTACATTGTTTATCTCTTTATATGCTTGATATATCCTGTGCTAATTGTTATATGCTAGGGATTATTTGCTCACACTTGTATTCAACCAAGAGAGCTATAGTGGCACCTCAACTCTTCATTTAGAGGATCTTGAGGAGATAGTCTAGTGCCTTTCATCGGGAATTCGGCTACACGCTTGTGTTATACCTTGTGTGTTTAGCTTAATAATTTTAATTTGCTTAAATAATTTTTAATCACATCATTAGCATTAGATTAGCTAGTACACCTATTCACCCCCCCTCTAGGTGTGTTTTCAATTGGTATCAGAGCTTAGTACTCTTGATTTAGATCTAACAACCTTGAGTTAAAGATCTTCATTATAGCTAATCATAATATTGTTTACACACACATACGGATTTCATGACACCTCCCATGTTTGATATTCTTAACATCCAAACTTGGAAAGCTAAGATGTCAATGTATCTCAAAGCCCTAGGGATTCATGTTTATCTTGCCACTATTAAAGATTCATATTGTTTAAATGGCAAACATCTTGAGGCTAACACAAAAGTCATCAATGCTTTAAAGAGTACTCTAAATGATGATTATTTATGTAGGGTTGCTAACTTTTGATTCGACTTTGTAGACGGAACACTCTAGTATCCCTTAGTGAACAAAAGCAATACTATGCGGGAGTGACTTGGAAGATGGAAGTGATGCTTCCAACATATGCTACATGGTCTAAGGGGATGACTCCCTTGAGGTAAATTTCGAATCCAAGCTTGATGAGGATGTTGACATGTCATATGATGAGCTTACTTTATTTTGTCAACAACTTATTGAAAAATATGATTTGCTCAAAAAGGATACTAAAAGATTGAAAAATAAATATGATTCCATTTTAAAAGAAAAAGATTCTTTTAAAAATAAATTTGAATGTGTTTCTAAAGAAAATAAATCTTTAAAAAAGGAGAATATTTTCTTGTCTTCAAAATTAAATGACATTTATGAAGGAAATAATTCTTTGAAAAATAAAATTATTTTGGTGGAAGAAGAAAAAGAAATTGTTTTAGAAGAAAATAACTCTTTGAAAAGAAAAATTATTTCAAAAGAAAAAGAAAACATTTTTAAAAAAAAAGATTGTTGATTCTCATTCATGCCATGCTAATAATGATCCTTGCCATGTTTTTCATGCTACAATTGATAAAAATGAGATTCATGTCTTGAAAAATATAATTGATTGTTAGAGCTCAACTTTGAGCAATTGTACATTTAACCATTCTAAATTGGAAATCTTATTTCAAAAGAAACGAGCTCCACATGTTCATGCACATAATCCACGGCATACATATGCACACTATGCTCACATTTATACCACTCATATGCATGCTTGAGTGTACAAATGTACACATTGCGGCCGCAATGGCCATCTTACAAGATTTTGCTTTGATAGATTAAATTCTATAAATTTTGCAAATAATAATGTTTGAGTTTCTTATGATGCTAACTCCCGTGAACCCAAAAAGAAATAGGTACCAAAATCCCCACCTCTTGTGTTTGATATAGGCGTGGGCTCTCACATGACGTGAGAGGTATGGTGCCTTGATGGTGGATGCATGTGAAGTTAGATGGACATACCCTATTAGTAGATCGCTATCAAGGAAGATTGGTGGGAGGACCACCATGGTTTCAAGACCTAGAGATTAGCTCTATTAGTTTTGGTGACTATCTCTAACTCCCGTTTAGTTTACATGCTTTTACATTTGATAATTTTTAGCATGTTTTGGTTTTATGCTCGTGTTTTGTACTTCACGTGGTGAATACTTGTTTAGATGTATTTTTCATTAAAACTTGTGTATATACTTGTACAAATAGTGAGCTACACTTGATTATTATATATTTGTTCTTCAATGCTCATTTGTACTCATTACATGTACATGTATAATCTAGTTTTGATGGCTATTTCATTTATACTTGTTTTCCATATTTTGGTACATATTTTGCTTCATATATATGTTATTTTTATATAAAACTAATAAATATACATATATACCCTTGAGTCACTTGCCTTGATGCAAATTCAATTATGGACTCGTATATATTTGAGAGATGCATGTATATTTTTAGTTTTGATAGAACATACATATACCTTAAAGTTTGTTTAAATTTGATAAAAAAATAATTTTTTATGATTTTCATATGTTTTGATATTTTGAGCTTTATTGTTTATTTTCATGAATATGCTACTCGCTTGATTCTTGTGCACTCGCATTTCTTTTGTTTACTCATGACCTTATTTTCATGAGCATGTATGAGCTTTATAGAGTGTCAACTCTTGTGTATTTAGCATGCTTCATGGAATATATGATTTGTTTTCATATTTGAAGGATCGTTAACTAGTTTTCAAAATTTACTTTACACTAGTTATTTATTCTTCACTTAGTAGTGTTTTCAATGTACAACTATTTTCAAATCTTATTTTGAAAACTTCTACCCTACAAGGGCGGATTATTGGGCGGCCATGCCTTATATCTCTTATTGAATATCTTTTATCTTGTGCATGAAAAGAGTTGTAGTTATGAGTTATATACTTAATCTTCAAGGAATTTAATTTTTGTATAATCATATATGTGTTTCTTATATATGTATGCTTTAAATTTCAATTAATATCAATTTCAGTTGGTATTTCAAATTTCATACATACATATATATGATTTGATTATGCTTGTTTTACAATATCGTTACATTCTTAAAGCACAATTTATATTCATGGTAAGCTTTAGTTTATTTCAAATGTTAATTAGTATCTATACAAGCTTATACATTGATTTCAATTGGTATTTCAATTGATATTTCAACTAATAATCATTTCAATTGGTATTTCATTTTAATACCAAATAAATACCATAAATATCAAAATAACTTCATGTTTCACCTTCAATTGGTATCAAAATCTATTATTGGTATCTTAAAAATATTTTTTTCAAGTGGTACCAACTTTTATTTTATCAACTACTATTTAATTTCATTGGTATCAAAGATTTGTTTTGTTAACTTAAGAAATTTCAAGATTTTGTTTAAGTATTATCAAAAATTTTGTTTTTAAAATTTGTTTGATATATATTGTTTATATGCGATGGGAGCTTAATATCTTTTCTATATATAGATTCATATTGAGTGTATCTCGCATTGAGGAGCTTAACCTCTCTTCTTTATGTGGTACACGTGTGTAGGGAGACTTAACATCTCCGCTTATATATTGTAAATTTTAGTTTATGTGGGTTAGGGTTTAGTCATTCTTTCTTCATGTAATGCATGTATGCAGGGGGAGCTAACTTTACGTCTCCCCTCTTCATGAATGTTTATCGCATATACATCTTTATTGTTTGACTGTCCTTACCCCTTTGTTGATGAATTGATAAAAAATGGGAGAAGAATTTTGAGAGTTTATATATGCATGTTTATATCTCTGTTAATGCATATATGTTTGTTTAGTTTATGCACATTATTAAATATCTTCATTGTTTATTACTATGCATGAGTTAAGAGGGAGCTTTTATGAAGCTTATCTTTAATCCGTGCATATATAACTCCATGAGTTTTGTCATCATTAAAAAGGGGGAGATTGTTGGCCCAAAGGCCCATCACTCTAGTTTGATGATGATTAACTTATATAATTATAGTACTAATGATCTTGTGTTTATTTAGTCTAAATATTTGATCAAGATCTTAGTAGGTATTCAGCTTCAACAAAGAATTCGAAGTCAAGTTTTGAAGCTAGCTCGTGTTGATTCAAGAGCTCGCGCATCAAGATCGCAGCAAGTACTCAAGAGGAGTCTAGCTCATTGGATCATATTGGATCAAGGTTTGGACCAAGTCAAGATGGAGAAGAAGATTTTCAAGAGAAGATTTCATAAAGACTTGTGGCATGTTTGTAAGTGTTAAGAATTATTTTAAATAAAATGTAAAGGATAGATTAGTTATGGATTGCTCAAACGCGTATACACACACAATTTATATATGTTTTCATAAAATAGTTTTGATTTTAGAAAATACCATTTTGGTTTTTAAGCTTCAATGTATACATCTCTATGTCTTGTGATTAGAGTTCATCAAGACAAGTTTATATAGTTTATATGTGTTTTGAATTTCATTTTGTTAGTTCAAATATTTAAAAAAATTTATTTGATGTTTCCTATATCATGTGTTTGAGTTTTGGATTTATCAAAACCTATTTTAGAGTTTATTGTCAAAAATATAGATATTTCATATCATATGTATATTGGATCATATCCATACACACTATACTTCAAAAGTGTTTTAAATATCTTGTTTTTGTACTTGGAGAAGTTTTGGAAAAAATCGTTTTTCAAATTAAAGATTGATTTTGAAAATACGGATTTCTATTTAAGGCAAAATTTCTATATTACAAAAATAGTTCAAAAAGTTTGTAATATGTGTTGATTTTTTATCAAACATGTTTGTAAATCAAAGTATTTTAATGAACCTATTTTTGTAGATTTTTAGTGATTTTATGGGATTTTATTAGAATTTATAAAACCAAATTTTTATCCCAAATATTTGCTGACCAGGCCTTCTGCCGGCGACCGGCCAGTCGACCGGGACAGAAGTCGGTTGACCGGGCGATCGACCGATGTGCACAGACGTGCACATGCCATTTGGCTTGAGGGCCGATCGACCGACCCGGTTGACTGTCCAGAGAGCTATGCTCTCTGGATCTGGCCCCGGTCGACCAGCAGGTCAAGCCCAGTGCACAATCAACCGGGCGGTCGATCGGCAGGCTGCAACGTCAAAAATTTGACCGTTGGTCGGTCGACCGACAGCAAGATTTCCTGCTGAGTTGGCTCCAACGGCTATATTTTTTAGGCGTATATAAGGGGGCTGTTTTGGGCTGTATTGAAAATACACCTAGAGGGGGGTGAATAGGTATATGGCTAATCTAATGACAAATAATGCGGAATTAAAAACAAAATGCAACACAATAAATGTAACCAAAGAGTGTAGCCGAATTCCGGGTGATGGGCTCTGAACTATCTTCTCTAAATTCCTCTAAATAAGAGTCGAGGTGATATATGAAGCTCTTTTGGTTCAACACTAGTATGGGCAAACAAACAATACCAAGCATATATGATATGAACAATATGAAACAATGCAAGATATAAAAGAGAGAGTGTTTAGAGATAGTGGATCAATTTCAAACACCGAGATATGTTTCGAGGTTCGAGCCACTACTCTATGTCCCCGCATTCACACAGAAGGATTTCCACTATACGTCCACACAAAACTTCTCACACAGGGAACCTCCACCGAGGATTTGACAAATACAAATTAAGAGTACACAACTCCTCTCTCTGACAACACAACCTCTACACAAGAGGCAAGGCACAACAACTGTCATCTCACTTAAGAGGGATAAGACATAAGCCAAACAACAATCACCTCTATACTTAGAGGGATAAGGCACTAAGCCAAAACTCTACTACAATCACCTCTATACAATAGGGATAACAACAAACCAAAACTCTTCCACAATCACCTCTACACTTAGAGGGATAACCACAAACCCAAAGTAAAGAGATTACAATACTTTGTGGTCTCAACAAACCACAAACCAATACTTGGTGATCACAAAAGACCACAAACACTTGTTCCCACAAAAACAAGATCCTATTGATAGAATAGAGATGATAACTCAAGCGTGAGAAAATAAAGAGCTTGGAAGACAAATCACAAAGAAAAACTCTAGATAGAAATAAACTTGAAGATTAAAACCAATTCCCAAAAGACTTTCTTTTTCTTTAATTTTTTTCAACCCTTTAAAACAAATAAAGATAAATCTTTTTAACCTAAAAACTCTTTGAAAACTTGTTGCTAAAATACTAGTAAAGATAGGATTTTTTGCTCATGAAATTATTGTTGAAAACAGCCCAAGAGGGGGCTATTTATAAACCCTCTCAAAACCTAGCCGTTACAGGCCAAATCAGCAGCTGATGTTGTTATCGGTCGACCGGCCAACGGTCGGATTTCTGACCGTTGTGCTACCGGTCGACCGCCCGGTCGACCGGGGCTGGATCCAGAGAGCACAGCTCTCTGGACGGTTGACCGCCCGGTCGATCGGCCCCCAAGTCAAAACTGGCTGTGCATGTTTGTGCACATCGATCGGCCGACCGGTCGACCGACTTCTGACTCAGTCGATCGTCTTGTCAACCGGCAGAAAGCCTGGTCAAACAAATTATAGGGATTAAAACTTGTTTTTTTTTTTAACTTCTAAAAAATTCCATAAAATACACATAAATTTCAAAAGAATAAGTTCTTTTAAGATCTTTAAAGTACAAGTATATGTGACTAAAATTCAACGCATATTATAAACTATTTGAAGCATTTTTGTGATATTAAAATTTGGCCCTTAAACAAAAACCGTATTTTCCAAAAACCAAACTTTGAAATGGAAAACCGTTTTCTCCAAAACTCATGTAAATACAAAAACATGATATTGAAATAAATTTGAAGCATATTGTACATGGATAGAATCCAATATACGTATAAGATATTTATCTATGTTTTTGACATGAAATCCAAAATTGGTTTAGCCAAAAACTGAAAATACACCTAGAGGGGGGTGAATAGGTGTATGACTAATCTAATGATAAATGATGCGGAATTAAAAACTAAATACAACAAACTAAATGTAATCAAAGAGTGTATCCGAATTTTCGATGACGGGCTCTAGACTATCTCCTTTAAATTCTTCTAGATAAGAGTTGAGGTGCTATGTAAAGCTCTCTTGGGGCAACACTAGTGAGGCACACACTCAATATCAAGCATATATGATATTAACAATATGAAATAATGCAAGGTATAAAAGAGAGACAGTTTAGAGATAGTGGATCAATCGCAAACACTAAGATATGTTTCGAGGTTCGAGCCACTGTTGTACATCCCCGCCTTCACACAGATAGGAAAAATTGTTCTCTAAAAACTTATTAAAAACAGCTCAAGAGAAAGCATATATATAGCCTCCAAAAATTTCTGCCCGTTGGCAGCATTTTAGGGTAAAAATGCCCTTCTGGTCGACCGCCCAGTCGACCGGCGCAATGGTCATATTTCTGACCGTTGTACCTCCGGTCGACCGCCCGGTCGACCGAGCCAAGCCATCGGTCGACCGCCCGGTCGACTGGCTAGCACCCGAGAGTGGGGTGCTTTCAGTCGGTCGACCGCGCGGTTGACCAGCCGAGTAGGCTGGCCTTTGTGCACGTCTTGCGCACATCGGTCGACCGTTCCGGTCGACTGACCACTGGTCCGGTCGACCGGTCCGATCGACCGCTAGTTGATCTGGCTGAAGGTTTTAGGGATTAAAAACTTATCTTTTTAACTCCCATAAAATCACATAAATTCTAAAAAATTGAGTTCTTATAAGATCTTTGAAATATAAATATGTGACTAAAATTTAACACATATTATAAACAATTTAACCATTTTTGTGATATTGAAATTTGGTTTAAACACAAAATCGGTATTTTTCAAAAACCAAACTTTGAAATGGAAATCAGATTTTTTCAAAACTTGTCAAATACAAAAATAAGATATTGAAACAACTTTGAAGTATATTGTATATGGATAGAATCCAATATACATGTAAATAATATATCTATGTTTTTGACATGAAATCTAAAATAGGTTTTGTTTAAAAACAAAACTCTAAACACATGAATAGGATTATCAAAATAAATTTTTCTAAGTAGATGAAGTATAGATGTATATAGATCAAATCTAATATACATTAAATCATGTAAATTTGTTTTGATTCTATCTATTCATGAAAATCATATATTTGAACTTGAAATCCAAAACCCAGTTAAACCAAAAAACAAACTTTAAACTTGTGCGTGTATGTGAACTTGAGCATATCAATACTATCTACCTTTACACAAGATCTAAACAAAAATTAAACTAAACAAACTGACGTCTTCTTGTAGAACTCTGTCTCCAAGTCGAGTCGATCCAAACGCGATCCAATGAGCTTGACTCCAACCGAGTGCTAGATGCGATCTTGACGCGCTAGCTCTTGAATCAATACGTGTTAGCTCCAAAACTCCTTTGTTGAAGCCAAACACTTACTAATATCTTGATCAAATATCTGAGACTAAATAAACACAAGATTATTAGTAAACTATAAGTATATGAGTTAATCATCATCAAAACTAGAGTGATAGGCCTTTGGGTTAACAATCTCTCTCTTTTTGATGATATCAAAACTCATGGAGTTATATATGCATGGATTAAGGATAAGCTTCATAGAAGCTCCCCCGTAACTCATGCATAGCAATAAACATAAAGATATTCAATGAATGCTTATAAATTAAACACAAACATATATGCATAAATGGAAGTAAACATGCATAAACTCACCAAATTCTTTTCCCCTTTTTTGCATAAACGAGGAAATAAAATAAACATGCATATATAAACTCATTAAATACTTCTCCCCTTTTTATCAATTCATCAATAAAGGGGCGAAAAACAAATCAAACAATATAGATATACATTCAGGTAGAGGAGAGACGTAAAGTTAACCCCCTGCATACATGCATTTATATGAAAAGAGATGACGAGACCCTAACCACATAAAATATAATATACAATGTATAAGTAGAAATGTTAAGCTCCCCTTGCATATAAGCAATATATATCAAAACATTATGAAATCACTTTAAAACAAAATTTTGATATCAATTGAAAATAAAACATTGAGCATTTTTTTATACCAATTAAAAAATATATATTGTAGATTTGATACCAATTGAAATATATATTATAAATTTTGATACCAATTGAAAGTAAGAACCAAATTTTTGGGTAAACACAACTCATTTTGCAATAAGGATACCAAATTGAGAATAATACCAATTTAAAATTATTGATACCAATATTAAAAATGTTAGCATATACCAAAATAAAGTATTTTTCATCATAAAGAATGGAAGTAAGATACCAATTGAAAATAAAACCGATTGAAAAATAAAATACGAATATTTCTCTCCCTTTATGAAATACCAATAAAAACGATGCATAAGCTTGTATAAGATATCAATTGAAAAATAATTGACATTAAGGACTAAATCAAGCTTAGTATAAAAATAATTGTACTTTAAGATGCAAAGATATTGTAAGCACAATCAAATCATATATATATATGTATGAAAATTAAAATACCAATCGAAATTGATACTATTTGAAATTTGAACCATACATATATAGAAAACACAAATATGAGTATACAAACATAAAAATATCAATTATAATACCAATTGAAAAATAATGAGGATCAAGTGTATAACCTACCACCCTATTCATGCACATGTTAAAAGGATATTCAAGTTGAGCATATAAGGTATGGTCGTCCATCCAGCCGCCCTTAGAAGGAAGGGGTTTTCAAAAATAGGATTTGAAAATATTTTAACATTGTAGGCTGTCTAAAAATGACTAACAGGCAAGCCACCAAAGAAGCAGTCTCAAAGACGCAAAGGATTGAAGCCCGCGTCTCAACTTCAAGACGCGTCGGCCTGAAGCCCGCGTCTTAACATCAAAGCGCGTCGGCCCGAAGCCCGCGTCTCAATATCAAGGCGCGTTGGCTCGACGCCCGCGTCTCAGCATCCAAGACGCAAGGGACTGAAGCTCGCGTCTCAGCATCCAAGGCGCGTCCGGCTTGAAGCCCGCGTCTCAGCATCAAGGCGCGTTTAGTCTGAAATCCGCGTCTCAGTTGCAACCGCCCAGATCGTGGGGAGTCAGTTACCGCGCGTATCGCGGGTAACGGCCCTCATTCAGGCGCATTTTTAGGGGGGCACGATCACCCCCTAAGACCCCTATAAATAGCCCTGTTGGCTATGAAGGAAAGGTCGAAGATTTGGATTCAGTGGGAGAAGAAGGTCGAGTGATCAATTAAGGTCGGCATTTTTGAATCCAGAGGGTCATAAGATCAAGGCATCAAGAGAGAGAAGCCCGACGTCGACGACCGAGAGAGAAGAGATTCTTCAACAGGCTTACTGAGTACTAGCCTATCTTCGCCTACCTCCTCTTTGAGAGTTTGGTAGCCGGAGCTGAGTTACTCCCCTACCGACCGAAGAGAAGACCCCCGACGGTCCAGGACGGTCATCTGGTCAACGGAGAACAAGATTCACTCTCCATCGCCACACGAAGAACCCAGATTTAAACAAAGGGAAGATCCAAGCATCCTCCCTCCCTTGTAGTCGGAATATTGTTTTGTTGTAATCTTTCAACTGATTCAAGGAAATTTTACGGCAAAATCTCTTTTCCGTACCGAACAAGAGATGGCGACTCCGCTGGGGACTACATTCGTGACCGATGAACACATCGTGGTGCAGGATGACGTTCTCCGTAAGGGGAAGATGGTCGAATCACTCGTCGTTGAGTTCGACCAGGCGAAGTATGAAGAGTTTCTCTCTTCTGGCTCCAAGAGCCCCAAGACCCGCGTCTGCCGCAGGGTCTCAACGACGCAGCCTCCCGAAGCCCAATCTGTGGCTCAACCAGGCGCTGCTGTCACCCTCTGTGCCGCGCCCAGTTCACGCGTCAACGCCTCCTCGAAGGCCCGCGTAACATCCAACGCCTCTGCTGCGATCAACCGCGACGCGCAGAACCCACGCGCCAACGCCTCTCTGAAGGCCCGCGTGGTCCACGGCACAACTGTTGCTGCGATCGACCGCGTCTTGCAGAACGCCCGCGTCTCGCAGAAACCCCGCGTCAACGTCTCCCAAGAGACCCGCGTGGTGAACAGCCCTGGTTCTTCAAACCAGGAAGTTGTTGGCTTCTCTCCTCCTCCACGACGCAATCGAAATGCCGAGCGTCGACAAAGACGACGCGCGCGTCAACACTCGGTTGGAACCGATGGTTCTCTGACTGGGGTTGGACGCGGCGTTCAATATGATGCCTTGCCCGCACCTCGACCAGTGCAAGAAATCCGCGTTTGGCGACCCAAACGCGAGATTCCTCAAGTTGAGTCTGCTGGAGACCAACTTACCAAACGCCGAAGCGAAGTTTCTGCGTCTCATCAAACGCAGGACGCATGCGTTCCCAGGCGTGGGGCCCAGCAGCCCATTATCTTCCAAGTCCCTCTGCTTCAACGCAGCGGACAACAGTGCGAGAACCGCGTCTCGTCTCAACAGAGACGCCAGACGCGCGAAATCTCCCAACAGTGCGAGGACCGCGTCTCGTCTCAACAGAGACACCAGACGCGCGTGACGCCCCAAGTGTCTCTGCCCCAACGCAGTGGACAACAGTGCGACGACCGCGTCTCGTCTCAACAGAGACGCCAGACGCGCGTAACGTCCCAAGTCTCTCTGCTCCAACGCAGCAGACTGCAACGCGAGGACCGCGTCTCGTCTCAACAGAGACGCCAGACGCGCGGAACGCAACAGCGTGACCACCGCGTTTCTGAGACCTGCGTTCAGACAGCGCAACACACGACTGCCCCCCGTCTTCGACGTTGTGAGGCCAGTCTATTTAATCCCCCTCCCACGGATTTGAGGGATTATTTGACAAGGAAAAGAAGTGCCAATCAGGCCACTTCTTCTTGCTGCTGTCAACAACTCATCCAGATGCTCTCTGGATGCCATTGCGAATCAGGCGTGCACCAGCCATCTTTGATTAGACAGCTGACCCTGATTCCTCCGTCAGCCAAAAGAAGACGCTCCCACCGAAGGAGAACCTTCCCTGATGTCGAATACCCGGAGCTTACTGCATATATGACAAGCAGAAGCAGGGGAAAACAACCAATGGTCAATTCAGAGGGGTCAAACTCTGAGACAGAAGGGGTGTATCGACATACCCGTACCAGGACAGGGACCATCCCCCCAATTGACTATAATGCCTTATCCCGCGGCATTAGAATGGACGACTCTCACTCCGTAGTGATAGAGTCGCAAGATTCGAACTCTTCCGGTGAAAGGGGAGTTTTTGCCTACATGGCAGATGCTCCTGAGGATAAAGAAGACGCTCCTGAGGAGACAACTAAGCATCTAGTGCAGATGCAGAAGCACCAGATGCAAATACTCTCCTCTCAGCAGAGAACCATTGACGGTCTCAAGCACATGCTTGAGAAATTGCTCGAAGAGAGAGAGAGATCTCCTCCTAGAAGGCCAAGAGCAAGAAGGGGAAGGAGAGAAAGTCCACCCTCCGATCCTTCCGAAAGGACACGACGATCTACTCCAGATATGTCCCAGCCTTCAGCGCATGCAGGAAGCAACCCGGACTCGGAGAAAGCTCAAGATCAAAGAATGAGCCTACTGGAGCAACGACTCAACGCCCTTGCCAGTCGTAAAGATCTCCAAGAAGCTGGAGTGGTCCGGCCCTATCCGGCCGAGTGGGACTTAGTCCCGTACCCTCCTAAGTTCAAGGCTCCAACTCTCCAAGCATTTGACGGAAAGGGATCACCCAACCAGCATATCTACTACTTCAAATCCCAAACTGGGAATGTGGTAGATAACGACGCTATATTGGCGCGACTGTTCATTGGCACCCTAAAAGGGTTGGCCTTTGAATGGTTTATGAAGCTCCCGGAAGGTTCAATCAAGAACTGGGGCGACTTGGAGAAGCTGTTTCTAACACGCTTCTTCGAGGATGATTCGGAGGTTACAATGCCTACCCTTTTAGCTACCAAGCAGCGAAAGGGAGAGTCCGTTAAGTCTTTCGTAGAAAGATTTCGGAACACGGCACTCCGATGTCCGAGCGGCATGACCCAGGCCACCCTGGTGGAAACATGTCGCCACAATCTCCAAACCTCGCTCCTTGCTCAGATAGGAGTAGCTGAAAGCCGCACCTGGAAACAATTAGTCCAGCAAGGTGAACAGGCTGAGGAGATTGTTGCCCGCGTCAGAGCGGAAGAAGGCAAGCCCAGGCCAGAGAGGTCGACAAGGCGTGCACCAGACACATCCCTCCAAACCAAACGGAAGGATAATTTGGCGACGGAGACCAAATCTCCCACCAAACCTCAAACAGGCAGGGCAAGTGGCTCTTCAAGCCAGCCACGCCCCAACAAGCAGTATTCCTTCAAGGAGGAACACGTCGATTCGCTCTTCAAACTACTCAACAAGAGCAATCGACTGAAGCTCCCTGAAATCAGGCGCCCGGAAGAAGTCGGCAAGACCGACAACCCCAACTACTGCCTGTACCATAGGATGCTCGGGCACCCTACCAAGGGCTGCTACATCTTCAAGGACGTCCTTCAAGCCCTAATTGACGCGGAGGTATTAAAACTCCGACCAGAGCAGAAACAGAGGGCGGCCAACATGACGTCGGCACTCCGCTTCGGGACACGACCCCCGATGCCCGTGGGAGTGATATCTGTCCCGAAAGGAGAATTGAGAGTGGTCAATACAGACCCTCATCAGCAGCAGGAGAAGGGCTTGGTCCCGGTCCCTACACCTGAAGGAGGAATCATGTGGGTCCACCCTGACCTCGTTGACGAGCAGCAATGGACGACTGTGACCAACAGAAAGTCCAAAGGCAAAGGAAAGGCTTCATCTTGCCATGTGATCTGTGCTTCTTCTCGGGAAGCGGACGCTGATGTTCCCTCGCTGACTGACTCAGAAGAGGAGACAATAGTGTTGGCCACAGAGCCCAACCAACCAATAGCAGGAACCCGTTCAGGGCAGTCGTACTTGAAGCAGTACGGCGAGACAGCGATGGCTCCTCCTCAACCAGCTGTAGAGCCAGCTCAGCCCTCCACAAAACCACCTGCGGAGAAGCAGAAAGAAACTCGGTTTTCTCGGGTTCTTTCAAGAAGTGCAGCGGAAGGATCTTCGACATCTTACCGCTTCGATGTTCTGGCTCAGTTAGCCAACATCCCGGCACGCATTACCTTGTATGAGCTCCTGAGGCTATCCAAGTCAACCAGAGAGGCTCTACAAGAAGCCCTGACAAACGCTGAGGTCTTTCTGACCCACGTACCGAGAGAGAAAGATGTAGAGGATTGCCTCCACACCTCTCCAAATGTTCCCTGCATTTCCTTCACAGCAGACGACATGCAGGTTAAAGGAAAGCATGACCGACCCTTATACTTCACGGGGTATATTGGGTCATCCGAGGTGAACCGCATCCAGGTAGACCCAGGGTCCGCACTGAGCATCGTACCTCGCCGAGTCATGCAATTTCTTGGCATTCCCGCCCATCGTCTGAGCCCAACCCAGACGACTATTTATGGGTTTAATGCCAACAGCTCCCGCCCGATGGGGAAGATCAAGCTCAAATGCCGGATCGGGGGCCTCAAATCGGAAGTGACGTGTTATGTCATTGACGCTGACACTTCCTACAACCTGTTGCTGGGACGACCATGGATCCACCAAAACTCCATCGTTCCCTCCACTCTCCATCAAGTCATGAAATACATTGACGAGAGCGGACAGGTTCGAACGTTGATCGCCGAAAGGCATCCGTTCAAAGGGGTCGAGAACTATTTCACGGATTCCCTCTTATATGAGGAGAATAATGGAACCCCGCAACCAGAGGAGCCAGACTCTGGTAATGAAGCTGACACCGAGCCCGAAGAAGAAGAGTGCCTGTGGGAGTTAGAACCACTTGTAAAGAGCACTAATAAGCTCGATGTTGATACCACCGACGATGCAGGCGGTTGGTATATTAATGAAGACTTAGATTTCGCGTATTTTCCTGTGTGTGAATCTGAGTCAATACCGTCGGATACTAGTACCGACATGGGCGAGGATGTATGGTCGGCAATGGATGCTCTGACATCATTGCATGTACCTATAAAATCATCCTTCGGGACGTACCATGATGATGGTGACGCGCAAGGATCTTCATTTATGGTTCCAGCCAGACAAAAGGGCCAGAGACCTATCCTCTTTGGACGAATCATGTCTGAACCAACGCCCCATGAAGAATCAGAAGGCGAGGAAGAGCCCCCACAGTTCAATCACTATGAACCGAGAACGCTCAAGATGATGAAGCGTATGGGGTATGATCTAGCCAGCGGGCCCGGGTTAAACTTCGGCAAAGGAAGGAGATCATTGCTTCGATCTTTTGTACCGAAAGGGAAAGCACCTGACTATTATCATCAGACCCGCCGGGGGTTGGGCTATGTATCAACTCCAGTGCCGTCAGCCTCTGATTCTGAGGAACCATCAGGCCATGATCACTCTTCAGACACGTCATCGTGGGAATCAGATGTCAGTATTGGCAACATCTTCAAAGGGCTTTCAGTAAACATGGTTTCAACAAGCCATCTGGAAGACGAAGACGAAGAAATGATCCAGTCGGATACAGACCCCTGGATCAAACACCTGAATGCTCTCTGGCATATCCGCTTCGAACAGCGTGAGCCACCCACAGAAGACAAAGTTGTTCAGATCAACCTAGGAGATGATGCTAATCCTAAGCCCATCTTCATAAGTGACGGCCTGTCACCATCAGAGAAGAAGGATCTAATATCTCTTATACAAGAATATATAGACGTCTTCGCCTGGAATTATGAGGACATGCCTGGACTTGATCCTCAAGTGGCTATGCACCGCCTCAACATCAGTCCAGATGTAAAACCCGTCAAGCAACAGCAGCGACGGTTTCGTCCCGAAATAATGGAGGCCATTCAATCAGAAGTCAAGAAGCTTATTGACTCCGGCTTCATCAGGGAGGAACAACATCCCGACTGGGTAGCTAACATTGTCCCCGTTGCTAAGAAGAACGGGAAGATCCGGATCTGCATCGACTTCCGCGATCTAAACGAGGCCTGCCCCAAAGACGAGTTCCCGTTGCCAATCACAGATGTCATGATTGACAATACATGCGGGTTCGAGCGAATGTCCTTTATGGACGGATTCTCAGGTTACAATCAAATCAAGATGTACCCTGACGACGAAAAGCATACCTCCTTCAGGACACCTCTAGGAGTATACTGCTACACCGTCATGCCCTTCGGACTAAAGAATGCAGGGGCAACATACCAAAGGGCTATGAATGCCATTTTCCACCAGCAGATACGCAAGACGGTGGAGTGCTATGTCGATGACATCGCGGTGAAAAGCCGCACTAAAGGCGATCACATAGCCGACCTTAAGGTGGTCTTTGACATCATGCGGGCTCATCAATTGAAGATGAATCCCACCAAATCATTCCTGGGGGTAGCCAGCGGGAAATTCCTAGGGTTTGTTGTAACCTCTACCGGAATTCATTTGGATCCGGAGAAGGTTCGCGCCATTCAGGAAATGCAACCTCCAAGAAGCCTCAGGGAGCTCAGAGGATTGCAGGGACGACTGGCATACATCCGCAGATTTATTTCAAATCTCTCCGGAAGATGCCAACCCTTCGCTAAGCTGATGAAGAAGGGAGTCTCGTTCATATGGGACGACGCTTGCCAGCAAGCATTCGAGGAGATCAAACGATACCTCACCCAACCACCAGTACTTGCAGCTCCGGTATCCGGAAAGCCCTTCCTGGTGTACGTCCGATCGATGGATCATTCTTTGGGAGCCCTACTAGCTCAGAATGATGACCAAGGACGAGAACAAGCGATCTACTACCTCAGTAGAACAATGATCGGGGCCGAACATCGGTACAACCCGATCGAGAAGGAGTGTTTGGCCTTGGTGTTCGCTATTCAGAAAATGCGACACTATCTGGTAGGCCAAACCATAAATGTCATATCAAAAGTCAACCCCCTGAGGTTGCTTATGACAAAGCCTTCATCATTGAATGGCCGGCTGGCGAAATGGGCTATATTGCTCTCTCAATATGAGATGCACTTCCTGCCACAGAAGGCCATTAAAGGACAAGCGGTGGCGGACTTCTTAGCTGAACACCCAGATCCGAGGGCAGCCAAACTCTATGAGGATCTCCCAGATGAGGTCGCCGAAGTCTGCCTGACTCAGACATCATTTGAAGGACAAGTATGGCAACTTTTCTTCGATGGTGCATCAAGGGCAAGCCCAAAGGGACACACAGTAGCGGGGGTAGGAGTAGTACTCGTCTCCCCACAAAACTACGTGATCCCCCGGGCTATCTCGTTAACCGAACCCTGTTCCAACAATGTGGCGGAATACAACGCTCTCCTGATTGGGATGCAATTCGCCGATGAGATTGGCGTTAAAAATCTCGAGGCGTACGGTGACTCCAAACTCATCGTCAGCCAAGTTCGCGGAGAGTATGAGGTCAGACATGAAGATCTAGTACCCTACTACGACGCGACAATCCACATGGCGGAAAAGTTTTCAAACTTCTACATCGACCATGTGCCGCGAAGCCAAAATGCGCATGCAGATGCCCTCGCATCTCTCGCAGCTTCCCTAGCTCTTCCAGCGGGAGCAATGGAGAAAGTATTCGTCTATAGCCACGACCTATACTGTCCAAAAATTTCCCCCGGAGACTACCCAGGGTCAACAAGAGATCGTCGCGGTAAAGAAACACTTGAAGTGTCAACCGCTCCAGAGCTTAAAGACTGGCGATTTCCCTATATTGATTATGTCTTATACGGCATCCTGCCTGAAGACACCAAAGAGGCGGCCGCCATTCGGAGGAAAGCCCCCAAATTTTACTATAATGCGATCACGCGAACACTGTACCGTCGATCGCATGACGGGATCCTGCTCCGGTGCCTCTCATCAAAAGAAGCCCGCGAAATGTTGAAAGAAGCCCATGATGGCACATGTGGAGCTCACCAACCTGGTCCGAAGCTGGCAAACAGACTCCAAAGATTGGGGTACTACTGGCCCAAAATGGTCGCCGATGCCGTCGCTTACGCCAAAAGATGTCATGCCTGTCAAATACATGGCGATTTCATCCATCAGGCACCAGGGTACCTCCACTCTACGACCTCTACTTGGCCGTTCGAAATGTGGGGGATGGACGTGGTTGGCCCCATCAGCCCACCATCGTCGAAAGGACATCGGTTCATTCTAGCAATAACCGATTACTTCTCCAAGTGGGCCGAAGCTGTTCCTCTAAAAGAGGTAAAATCGTCTAACGTGATCAAGTTCGTGAAACATCACGTTATCTATCGCTTCGGTGTGCCTCGGCGGATCGTCCATGACAATGGACCCCAGTTCATCAGCCAGGCTTTCCAGAGATTCTGTGCTAAGTTCAGAATCCAGAGTGTGTCATCAACGGCATACTATCCTCCCGCCAACGGCCTCGCGGAAGCTTTCAATAAGACTATTGGCAAGCTTCTCAAGAAATTCGTCTCGAAAAGTCGACGAGACTGGGACGATAAGTTGGGTGAATGCTTATGGGCATATCGCACGACCGTGCGAACCCCAACTAAAGCCACGCCATTTTCCTTGGTATACGGATGTGAAGCCGTGCTCCCACTGGAAATTCAAATTCCATCTCTACGCGTCGCCCTGACCGCCGAGATGACGACAGAGGAGAAGCATCGACAGCGACTCCAAGAACTGGAAGCCTTAGACGACAAGCGTCTGCAGGCCCAGCAGCAGATCGAGCTTTACCAAGCTCGCATTACCAGAGCCTTCAACAAGAAAGTCAAAGCGCGGACTTTCAAGAAAGGCGACCTTGTCTTAGCCGTTCGGAGACCCATGGTCATGACGCATAAGACGAAAGGAAAATTCCAACCCAAATGGGAAGGACCGTTTGTAGTAGAGTCGGTCTACTCAAATGGATCGTATCGCCTCATAACCTCGGATGGCGATACACTCATGATGCCAATCAATGGCAAATTCCTGAAGAAATACTATCCCTAGATGGTGTTCTTCTGTTGATCAAGTTAAAAATACACCTCTGATCGGAAAAACATCCAACGCCTCCGACGGCTAAGGATAGAGGAAAAATGTTGGCATTTAAGCCCAACATAAATCCTCGACAACTCATCATGCTGAGGGAAATAGCATGACTAGCCCAACTCAAACGGTAGTTGGTAAAGGCATCTCAAATCCGTTGATAGCTGAGGGTTTGCTAAAAATCCTGCCGATCAAGTTAAAACCACACCTCTGATCAAACATCCGACGCCTTCGACGGCTAAGGATAGAGGAAAACGTTGGCATTTAAGCCCAACATAAATCCTCAACAACTCATCATGCTGAGGGGAATAGCATGGCTAGCCCAACTCAAACGGTAGTTGGTAAAGGCACCTCAAATCCGTTGACAGCTGAGGGTTTGCTAAAAATCCTAAGTGGACCTGATTCCACTCTCTCCTCCAAAATCTCTTACCAATTCTCATCCATAGAATGGTAGGACCACAAAATGCAAACATTACTACGTTAAACACTATACCTCTGGTAATGAATACTCCTTGTCGAGTACAAGCCCCGCTTGTTACCTCTACATAGAGCAGCAAACTTCAAAATTGCCAAGTTAACACTATACCTCTGGCATTTCAAATTCCACTTGTCAATTCTCATCAATAGAATGACAGGTCCTCAAATTGCTCCTATCAAGAGCCAATTCTTGTCAAGTTAATATCACACCTCTGACAAACTACTGTTTAAGTTAACATTACACCTCTAAGCAGTATATCAGGTGCCCGTCAAGTTAATATTACACCTCTGACAGTCACCCTTTCTTCAGACTTCCATATCGAAGCTGAAATGGACGATGCCAAGTTAACAATACACTTCTAGCATCCGAGTCATTGCTAAGTTCAACAATACACCTATGGCTATGACCTTTCCTCGACTTCCTTAAGCCGAGACGAACGATGCCAAGTTAACACTACACTTCTAGCATCCGAGTCATTGCTAAGTTCAACAATACACCTATGGCTATGACCTTTCCTCGACTTCTTCAAGCCGAGACGACTAATGCCAAGTTCAACATTACACCTCTAGCATTACCCTCACTGTTAAGTTAAACATCACACCTATGACAGTGACACCCTCAGTTTTCCCTTATAAAACTGAGATGTCGATGAGTTAAGTTAATATCACACCTCTAACTCATGTCCTTGTCAAGTTAACATTACACTTCTGACAAGACTGTTTCCAACCCGTTAAGTTAATATCACACCTCTAACGGTAAGGACTTCCCTAGATTCCCCCGCGAGTCTAGTTTCATTTGATATTCTCCCCAACAGAATATCGAATTCATTTTGGAGGCATTGTTGGTTAACATTACACCAATAAACAATGTTTCCATCAACATCCCCAGCTGATCTGAAATCAAGTTAAGCACAAATCCTTGATAAAAGTTCATCTTTCCTGGGGGTACGAACTCCACCTGTCACTTTCTTCCACAAAGTGGCAGGTCCACCAAAAATCACCCCTGTCAAGTTAAGCTTACACCTCTGACAATGTCATGAAAGTTCTTGAAACAAGATCTTTCCTCATATCTTTTGACTTATTAAGATTATGATTATAATTTTGATAAAGATCAAAAGACTTCCTTGCTCCTACATGTCCAACCAAAGGCAAAGAGTTCGAGACAAAAGAAGTAAAAAGGAGGGTGTCACTTTTATTTATATCCAAAAATATGAAAGTGATACAAAAACGCTCTCTTATACAAATAAGATTGAGCGTTACAAAAAAAAAAAGAGAAAAAAGAAGGGAGGAGAAGGCTAAAAATCTCGATCTGGTAGGGAACGGATGCGCTCCCTGAGACGATGCATCTCATGCTGACGTGCCTTCTCAGCCTCCATCATCGCCTGGACCCGCAGCTCCTCTTCAGATAGGCAGGGTTTTTCAGCCAGCTGGGCTCGCAAAGTCTCCAATCTGGAGAGATGAACAGACTGGCTCTCTTCAGCCCGTACCCTTGCAGCCTTCTGCTCCTCTAGCTTCTTCTGGAGGGCGACGAGCTTCTCTTCATTGACAGCTAGCATGGCTTTGGCCTTAGCAATGGCAGCCCGAGCGTTGGTAATAGCAAGCTCTGTGTTCTGCATGATAAGCTCAGTATCCCCTGAGTCTTCAATCAGCCTTTGGCATTCAGCCTGGGAACGCTCAAGGTTGCTGACCTCTTCGGCAATTTGTACTTCCACTTCCTGTCGCTCTTGCCTTTGGGCAGAAAGGAGGCTATCCAGGATGACTTGGGTTTTGTGGAGGGAGTCAGCTTCGTCTAAAGACTTCAGCTCTTTCAGGTCACTCTCCAACTGATCCACCACCCGCATACATGCCTGAGCAAGAGGAAGGCCCCCGACTAGCTCGATGTTCTCGGCCACATTCCCGAGAAATCTCCGGGCAAAGTCAAAAGAACGACGCCCAGAAAGGATAAAGTCGATGCACGATCGCATCGCTTCAAAGAACTGCCGCACCGTACTGCGCGTCAGGAAGTCCATGCTGTCATCACCCGGAACGCTCCCCGACCCCCTTTCTATCTCGAAAGAAGGGGTGTAGGCCGGCTCTTTTTGCACAGAAGTCATGCTGACTGTCGATACGGCAAGAGCGGAACCAGCCACTGGTGCTTCCGGAGGTGCTATCCCTGCTGGAACTTCCGCGACCAATGATGGAGTGGCAAGCACGATTTCCTCAGAAGCTTCATTTGAAGCTTGGGCTGTGCAATCTCCTGGGAGTGGACCTGCCATTGGACCCTCCACCCGAGCCTTCTTGACCTCAGTAGTGGCTTCCTCCTCTGGTAGAGTGGAAGGCTCCCCAGTACCAGCAGCTGCCCCCTCTGAGGGCATCTCAGCAGCTGAGGTCTCAATTCCCTGTGGCCGAGTCAACTCTCTCACCATCTCCTCAATATGCGAGGAGGTTGTAGCCTCGGCATCTCCGGTTGGCCCTGCAATATAAAATGAAGAATGTCAAGACATCTTCTTCAACATGTAAAGAAAAATTGGACAGGAGGTGGAAAGGGTACCTTCAACAGGAATAGCCGCCACTGGTGGTGCAGATGATGACTCGCCCACATACATTTCCTCCTCTGAGACATGGAAGAACTTGCTTTGATCAGGAGGAGCGGGTTCCTCGCTATAGTCGACTTTGTCCTCAAAGAGGCTTTCCCCTGAGAGCGAAGAAGACGACAGCTCAGGAAGCTCCGTAATCGGAGCCTTGCCTCCAATCACCCCAGTAGTAGGACTAGGGTCGACGGCCCTGGAACTAGAGATGAAGACGCCTGGAGACCCCAACTGCTGTGCCTCATCTCTCCCTTCATGAGCAGAAGGAGGTTTGAGCTGAGCTGAGGTTTCCGGAAGTTCAACATCTTCATCGCCCATTATGTCAATCTCCGGGGATTCGGCATCAGCAGCAATAACGGGTTGTTCGATGAACTCCCCTTCCTCCACAGCCTCGCGGTGCGACTTAGGAGCACGAACTAAAGGGAGGAAATCTTCCTCTTCCGGAGGTTCCTCAACTCTGACGACGTCTTCAGGAGGGGCCTCAACTCCAGCAGAGATAGCTCCGGATTGAGAGACTTCAGCCGCCAAGTCCCTCCTAACCTTCTTTGGGGCTGGTTCAACAATAGGAGTAGAGCGTTGATGACGCTTACTCGCCAACTGCTTAGACCTCTTTGCTGGTGGCTCCGCCCTCGTTGCTGGAGGCTCCGCCCTTGTCGCTGGTGGTTCCGCCCTCGTCGCTCGTGGCTCTGCTCTTGGTGGTCGTGGCTCTGTAGCTTGTGGATCCCTCCTCGTCCTTCTCCCGACCTCCTTACGAGCTCTCCGGTACTGCTCTACGACTCTCGTTGGTTTTTCGGACTCTGTCCTTTCCTCGAGACTTGCATTGATGCTCTCGATACATGAAGACGCCGGAAGAAAGTCTGGTGTCTGGACGGCTTGGGAGTACCAAGTACAATAGCTTAGACTCATCTGGCACTTGGGCGCTTCGAGAGGTAGACGGAAGGTTGTTCCTGTCCCTCCAGCCACACTATAGTACCAGGCCCGAGCACCCTCGAACAAGTTCCCTTCGAAGGCGAGATAAGCATTTGGATTCCCGATATAGAGCTGGTCATAGCCGAACTGTCGAGCGAAGCGATTCGGCATGTATGGCTCAATGGTGCATGATGTCCCTTGTCGGAAAAGCATATACCCGGGCCGAATATTGAGCAACCACCAGAAGGCTCCCTGGGATAACCTCGTGAAATCATCAGGGCCTGCGGAATCGACAAGTAGATCGCCGTAGGATGCACCAGGAATCTGGAGGAGGCAACGATTGAGCTGATAGTTTGCCGGGGCTGAAAGACGCTTCCGGATATAATATATGTAAGGATCCTGCCACCTCGAACCCTCCAATCGCTGTATGAAGGGGACGGAGTCCTCCTTCCAACGCACCGCCGTCATCAAAGAGGGGCAGTGCATCACATACCAGGCCATAAGGTATGTGTAAGGCAGCTCAACCCGAGGATTGGGACGCTTCACCACTGGATTCCCCTCTGCGTCCGTGAGCGGCTTTCCCTCGGAATCCACAGTTTTTGGCGGCTCACAAAAGCTTTTAGCCAGCGCCCGCAGCCCGCTCTGAATACCAGCCACCACGGCCGGGAGAAGAGCTATAGGGTTGCCATGGGCCAGAAGCACCGCCGGGTACACCACGTCGGCAACTATAACTTCATGTGGCAGCGTGGGCACCACACAACGCTTTAGCCACAGCATCAGAAAACCCGCCAGCAGCGCCCGATCGGAGATAGGAGTCCGGGCTTGGTGGTGGAAGCTTTCAAAAACCAAGTCGGGGTCGAAACCATCTTCGTTCGATTCTGTGGTGTAGAACTTCTCGGGAGCCTGGTCAATCCGGTCTTCGATATCCCTATCAGAGCTGGGAGCCAATCGGGTGATCAAGTGGTCTTTGGTGTTCACATTGTTGAACAAATAACTCGCCCAAGACAGATACGTGACCCCCTGCGACCGCCATTTGGTGATCTGACCGCAGATATGGAAGTGACAGAGCACTTCCCAGTAGGTCTCGTATATGAGGGGAAACTCCTCCTTCACGTAGCGAAGCTCCACAGCGGTCGGGACATATTCTTCATAGGGCATGTCCCCTGTTACCAGTCCTGAGACCTCGTGCATCTCGTGTAAGGCAAGGCCCATCTCCCCGACTGGAGTAAAGAACGTCCCCGTCAAGGGATTATAACGTTCTAGGATCCCAAAGAAGTTTTGAGAACTTTGAGGGATCCCCCACTGTACGGCCCTGACCGCCGAGTACAGTCCTACACGCTTCAACAAATCCCCGAGCTCGGTAAGGACAAAGCCAACCATCCTGCCCCACCAGTAATTCGCTGGGGAATGGATCCACCCATATGCACGGAACGCAACTGGGTAGTCACCCTCCGCTGCCATGAACATGTTGAGGAAGGTGGCGCCAATGTGCGGTATCTCTCCAGACGGGATCTCCCTCTTGCGCGATCCAGGGAAAAGGCCGATAACCGACCCGTCATGGCCGTCATGACGGTGCACTTGGTGGTGGGAGCCCAGATCGCCAAGAGTAACCTCAGGAGCATATCGAGCGAGGTCAAACTCCATCTTCCGCGGGACGGACATATGCTGGTAATAGAACATAGGGTACATCCTATCCATGGCCGGGAGAAAGAACCTTCTGCCCCCTATTTGACGGAGCCATGTGTAAGTCCCTTCGTGCACGCGATGGCCGCCATCGTGGATATGATCCCCGAAGAAGAAGGCGGGCTTCACCAGCTGGATGCCGTCATCCGTGACGAATGCTGCATCGGTCATCAGCACTCGAAGAGTCCTCATCTCGACATTCGAGAGCTTCTTCTCACGAGCCGGCGACTGGTCGGCAGTCACAGGGGCAGTCCTTTGCAGCACAAAGGTCAGGTTCCGGTCAGCTCCACCTACATGCCCAAAATGGCGTATCTTGGGGAGTGAAGTAGCAGGTTGCGGCGCTGCAAAAAGATAAAGACACTTAAGTCAGATGCTTTACCAAAAGTAAAGAAAAATACTAAGTGTTCTGCGTCCAAACGCAGAAAAGATACTGGACGCAGGAATCATCAAATCCGCGTCCAGACCCGCAAAATCTGCGTCAAGAAGCACAGAACGCAAAGATTGAAGCCACTTATGAAATTCCAAGTACTTGGACTCAGACGCCAGATTCATCAAATTGGCGCCTGATGGCACAGAAACGCAAGGATCAAATCCGCGTTCTGCAAACCAAGACGTGTAATTTCAAAGTACTTGGACTCAGACGCCAGATTCATCAAATTGGCGCCTGATGGCACAGAAACGCAAGGATCAAATCCGCGTTCTGCAAACCAAGACTTGTGTAATTTCAAAGTACTTGGACTCAGACGCCAGATTCATCAAATTGGCGCCTGATGACACAGAACGCAAGGATCAAATCCGCGTTCTGCAAACCAAGACTTGTGGAATTTCAAAGTACTTGGACTCAGACGCCAGATTCATCAAATTGGCGCCTGATGACACAGAACGCAAGGATCAAATCCGCGTTCTGCAAACCAAGACTTGTAAAAATTCAAAGCACTTGGACTCAGACGCCAGATTCATCAAATTGGCGCCTGATGACACAGAACGCGAAGATCAAATCTGCGTTCTGCAAAGCTGCGTCCAGAGACCTTCACAGTTAGAGAAATTCTAAGTGAAGGACCCGAAGCACAGAGTCCTTGGGCGTCAGATTGTCTAATCCGCGCCCCGGTTATCATCCCAAAGACTGCGTCTGGGGAATCAAACACTCTCTGGTGAAGTTCTGCCTAGACGGCATACTACCTTGGAGACCTTGGAGGACGAAGTCCTGCGCAGAGGAAGAGCTGCCCCTCCGGGCCTCGGTGGTGGTCGCCTTTGAGGAAGAAGCGGTCGGCTTAATCTTTGGTGCCATGGCAAATTTGATCCGAGGTTAAATAGAGGAACAGGGAGGAGAATATGTTCTTAGCAAGCGCGAGAAGAAGAGGAAGTTCTCCAAACAGTTGCCTTTTATAGGCACGAGGATGCACAGAGATACGCGGCGCGTGACCCAAGGGACGCTGCAGCGAACCGTCGCTTGACGCGTGTAACAAAATCACTGCCGGTGACGAAGATCATGCGTCGCAACCCCGCCGCGAATCAGAAGCCGACACGTGGAGCAGTTCATTTAATGAACCGCGAGATCCGCGCGCCAAAAGGCGAAATTTCGCCGTTTCCCCAGGCCAGCTGGCGGCGTCATCATGACAGCGTAAAGTTCGCGCCCAAAAAATGCACCGGACATGCCCCGTCAGCATCTCCAAGAATGCTTTCTGAAGGTCGCGTCCCCTCTAAGGAGTTCGCGTCTGACCAACATCGCGTCTACCCTATAGACGCTGCGTCTTCAAAGTGGCTTCTACTTTTCAAAAAGAAGCCTGCGTCCAGTCTCTTGCGTCTGCTTTCTAAAAAGGAGCCTGCGTCCAGTCTCCTGCGTCTGCTTTCAAAAAGGAGCCTGCGTCCAGTTTCATGCGTCTGCAAGACAGTTCAACAGTACACTGGCGCCAACAGACAACCAACCACTCCCAGCCAAAAGCGCACCCGTGACAGACTAAAAGCAATCGGGGAGGTCTAGACTGTGTATCTAGACACTCAACACGATCAACTCTGACGGCTTCAAAGAGTTCAACAGTACACTCACGAAGACCAATTCCAGATAAGATCAAGCCCGAAGCATCAACAGTCCAGTCATAAACGCGAACACGGCTAAGATCCAAAGTATTCCGAAATCCGTCCCATTCAACTGCGGAATATCGGAAACTTTGGAGGGGGTTCTGTAGGCTGTCTAAAAATGACTAACAGGCAAGCCACCAAAGAAGCAGTCTCAAAGACGCAAAGGATTGAAGCCCGCGTCTCAACTTCAAGACGCGTCGGCCTGAAGCCCGCGTCTTAACATCAAAGCGCGTCGGCCCGAAGCCCGCGTCTCAATATCAAGGCGCGTTGGCTCGACGCCCGCGTCTCAGCATCCAAGACGCAAGGGACTGAAGCTCGCGTCTCAGCATCCAAGGCGCGTCCGGCTTGAAGCCCGCGTCTCAGCATCAAGGCGCGTTTAGTCTGAAATCCGCGTCTCAGTTGCAACCGCCCAGATCGTGGGGAGTCAGTTACCGCGCGTATCGCGGGTAACGGCCCTCATTCAGGCGCATTTTTAGGGGGGCACGATCACCCCCTAAGACCCCTATAAATAGCCCTATTGGCTATGAAGGAAAGGTCGAAGATTTGGATTCAGTGGGAGAAGAAGGTCGAGTGATCAATTAAGGTCGGCATTTTTGAATCCAGAGGGTCATAAGATCAAGGCATCAAGAGAGAGAAGCCCGACGTCGACGACCGAGAGAGAAGAGATTCTTCAACAGGCTTACTGAGTACTAGCCTATCTTCGCCTACCTCCTCTTTGAGAGTTTGGTAGCCGGAGCTGAGTTACTCCCCTACCGACCGAAGAGAAGACCCCCGACGGTCCAGGACGGTCATCTGGTCAACGGAGAACAAGATTCACTCTCCATCGCCACACGAAGAACCCAGATTTAAACAAAGGGAAGATCCAAGCATCCTCCCTCCCTTGTAGTCGGAATATTGTTTTGTTGTAATCTTTCAACTGATTCAAGGAAATTTTACGGCAAAATCTCTTTTCCGTACCGAACAAACATGTTTGAAAACTCTACCAATTTGAATAGTACAAACTAGTTTTAAGATAATCTTGTAAACTAGTACGAAGTCATTCAAGTAAGAAATAAAATAAGAATATATCCATGAAAACATGAAAATCACTCAACAATTAACACTATAAAACACATATAAGACTCATGAAAATATAGTCATGAGAAAACATCAGGTAATGTGAGTGTATAAGATTTATGTGAAAAGTATAATCATGAAAATAGACAATAAAGCTCATATGAAATTTCTTATCAAAAATAAGAAAATCATCAAAATAATACAAACTTTAAGGCATATATATGTTTTGTCTAAAGTAGAAGTATACATACATATCCCAAATACAAACGAGTCTATAAAATAATTTGCATGAAGGCAAATGACTCAAGGGTATACATGTATATCTAAAGTTTTAGACAAAATTAACATATACATGAAGCTAAACACATTATCATGAAAATATGTACAAAAATAGAGAATACAAGTTAAAATGCAAGAATCATCAAAACTAGGCTTATACAAGTATATATAATGGGTACAAATGAGTAATTAAGCACAAACATATAAAAATCAAATGTGACTCATTAGTTGTACAAGTATATACACGAGTTTTAATGAAAACTACATCTAAATATGTAATCAAAACATGAAGTGCAAAACCATAAACAAACATGATCATTAAGGTAAGTGCACGTGTTTTAGAGTTATGATATACACAATAGCTAAATTAAAGTGAGAACACAAAAAATATAAGTTCATATAAATATTGGTGTATCTCAAATACTACATATGTTTATCACAAGTCTAATTAACATGGCATATAACATAATAATCATGAAAAAAAATCAAAACATGCTAAAAATCAATCATATGAGCATGTAAACTAATTGAGAGTTAGAGAGAGTTACCAAAAATCATTAGGGCTAATCTCTAGATCTCCAAACCATGGTGGTCTTCCCATCAAACTTTCTTTGAAAGTAATGCATCCAAAAGTGTCACCATTTAGCTCGAAACGCATCCACCATCAAGGCACCAATACTCTCATGTCAAGCGAGAGCCCACACCTACATTAAATACAATCGGGGTGAATTTTGGTACTCATACTCTATTGGATCCATGGGGGTTAGCATCTTTCCTAACCCAAATAAATTTATTTGTAAAATTTGAATTATGTATTCTATCATAACAAAACTTTGCAAGGTGGCCCTTACGTCCACAATGTGTACAAGTGTACACATGAGTATATATAGTATCATGTGTGTGCGCATGATGATCATGCGTATGGTGTGCATGCATATGTGGTGCATGTTTCTCGCGAAACATGAATTCCAATTTCTTGTGATCCATAGCACATTGGCTCAAAGTGAAGCCCAAACAATTAACACTCTTCTTTAACACACTTATATCATTTTTAATTTTTGAAGAAGAAGTGGAGCATGCAACATTAGATGATGAAGTTATAGTAGCATGACAAACATGTGAAGAAAAATCAATTTTCAAAGAAATATTTTCCTTTGAAACCAAATCTAGTTCTTTTGAAATTGAAGCAATTTTATTTTCAAAGATTGGTTCTCTTTTAAAACAATTTCAAGTTTTGAAGATAAAATCTCATTTTTCTTCAAAACATCATTAAAATTATTTTTATTTTTCAAAATTTTGTTCATTAATGGCAAGATCGAGTTGGGATTTCAATGAGCCCCTTTCAATTGAAATCTCATCCCTCTCTTTCAAAACAATATCAAGTTTAGAAGATAAATTTTATTTTCTTCTTTTAATTAAAGCTTTTCTTTTTCAAAACTTTATATTTTTCTAACAAGTTTTTACACACAATAGATAGTTCTTCATTTTATGCATCTGCATCCATGTTATCATAAAAAAATTAGAACTATCATCTAGTTGAGTATCCGAATGTACCTCAAGGGAGTCATTCCCTTGGACCATGTGGCAAGCATCGTCGGACTCATCTCCACTAGATTCCTTCTCCACATAATTCATCGTTTGTACCTTAGGAGAGGTCAAAGTGTTCCACATTGCAAAAGCGGAATCACAATGAGAAACGATAGATAAATATTCTTTGCTAAGAGTGCAACTAAGTGTCTCTAGGGCTTGTGCATTGGCCTCTGTATGCTTGATATTACCAAGATAGGATTTCTTAGTTGTAGCAAGGTAAACATTCAAACCTAAGGTTTTTAAATAAGCACTCATCCTAATCTTCCATACATCGATGTTAGAAACATCAAACATAGGAGGGGTAAGGTAATCCATAAGTGTGTGTAAACAAATAAGTGTGCAAATGTAAATACTAGATTAGCTAACTAAGATCTCACTTCTAGGAGGTTAAACCTAATATCAGGAGCGTAAGCTCTGATACCAATTGAAAATACATCTTGAGGGGGGTGAATAGGTGTATGGCTAATCTAATGTCAGATGATGCAAAATTAAAAACTAAACATACTAAGTGTAACCACAAAGTGTAGCCGAATTCTCGGTGAAGGGCTCTGGACTATCTCCTCTAAATTCCTCTAAATAAGAGTTGAGGTGCTATGTAAAGCTCTCTTGGTTCAACACTAGTGAGGCACACACTCAATACCAAATATATATGATATGAACAATATGAAATAATGCAAAGTATAAAAGAGAGAGTTTAGAAATAGTGAATCAATCGCAAACGGTAAGATATGTTTCGATATTCGAGCCACTGCTGTACGTCCCCGCCTTCACATAGAAGGATTCCCACTATACGTCCACACAGGACTTCCCACACAAGGAACCTCCACTGAGAATTTGGCAAATACAACTAGGAGTACACAACTCCTCTCTCCAACAAAACAACCTCTACATAAGAGGCAAGGCACAATAAAAATCACCTCTACACTTAAAGGGATGGGCACTAAGCCAAACAACAATCACCTGACACTAGAGGGATAAAGCACTTAGCCAAAACTCCAACAATTACCACTACACTTAGAGGGATACCAACAAACTCAAACTCCCCCACAATCACCTTTACACAAGAGGGATACCCACAAACTCAAAGAAAAGAGATTACAACACTTGGTAGTCTCAATATACCACAAACCAATTTTTCTCAAAAACAAGATTCTATAGATAGGATAGATATGATAGCTCAAATGTGACAAAATAAAGTGTCTGGAATGAAAATAATAAAGAAAAGCACTTGGGAAAATTACAAGATCGATATTGAAATGAAGATCAAAAACCAATTCCCAAAAGACTCTCTTTTTCTTGATTTTTCCAACACTTTAAAACAAATAAAGATATATATATTTTTAACCCAAAAACTCTTTGAAATCTTGCTGCTAAAACAGTTGGTAGAGATGAGAAAATTTACTCTCTAAAAACTTGTTAAAAATAGCTCAAGAGAAGGCATATATATAGCCTCTAAAAATTTCTCCCGTTGCAGCAGGAAAGGGCAAAAATGCCCTTCCGATCGACTGTCGCAACGGTCATATTTCTGACTGTTGTGCCTCCAGTTGACTGCCTGGTCGACCGGGTCAAGCCATCGATCGACCGCCCGGTCGACCGGCCGCACCCGAGAGTGGGGTGCTTTCAGTCGGTCGACCGCGCGGTCGACCGGCGAGTAGGCCGGCCTTTGTGCACGTCTCGTGCACATTGGTCGACCGGTCCGATCGATCGTTCACTGTCCCGATCGACCGGTCCGGTCGACCGCCAGCTGATCTGGCTGAAAGTTTTAGGGATTAAAAACTTATCTTTTTAACTTCCATAAAATCCCATAAAATCATATAAATTTCACAAAATTAAGTTCTTATAAGATCTTTGAAATACATATATGTGTGACTAAAATTCAACACATATTATAAACAATTTGAACCATTTTTGTGATATTGAAATTTGGCTTAAACACAAAATCGGTATTTTCCAAAAACCAAACTTTGAAATGAAAATTCGATTTTTTCAAAACTTGTCTAAATAAAAAAATAAGATATTGAAACAACTTTGAAGTATATTGTATATGGATAGAATCCAATATACATGTAAATAATATATCTATATTTTTGACATGAAATTCAAAATAGGTTTTGTCTAAAAACAAAACTCCAAACACATGAATAGGATTATCAAAATAAGTTTTTCTAAGTAGATGAAGCATGGATGTGTATAGATCAAATGTAATATACATTAAACCATATAAACTTGTTTTGATTCTATCTATTCATGAAAATCATATATTTGAACTTGAAATCTAAAACCCGGTTAAACCGAAAAATAAACTTTAAACTTGTGTGTGTATGTGAACTTGAGCATATCAATACTATCTACCTTTACATAAGATCTAAACTAAACAAACCGACGTCTTCTTATAGAACTCCGTCTCCAAGTTGACTCGATCCAACGAGTTTGACTCCAATCAAGTGTTAGATGCGATCTTGATGCGTGAGCTCTTAACTCAACACGTGTTAGCTCCAAACTCCTTTATTGAAGTCAAACACCTACTAATATCTTGATCAAATATCTAAGGCTTAAAAGATTATTAGTAAACTATAACGACATGAGTTAATCATCATCAAAATTAGAGTGATGGGCCTTTGGGCCAACAAAAACCAAACATATTAAAACTTTTGTGTGTGTGAACTTGAGCATATCAATACTATCTATCTTTACACAAGATCTAAATACAAACTAAACAAACCGAGGTCTTCTTATCTCCAAGCCGATTCGATCCAAACGTGATTCAACGAGCTTGACTCCAACCGAGTGCTAGATGCGATCTTGACGCGCGAGCTCTTGAATCAACACGTGTTAGCTCCAAAACTCCTTTGTTAAAGTCAAACACCTACTAATATCTTGATCAAATATCTGAAACTAATTAAGTACAAGATCATTAGTAAACTATAACTTCATGAGTTAATCATCATCAAAACTTGAGTTATAGGCCTTTGGGCCAACAATCTCCCCCTTTTTGATGATGACAAAACTCATGGAGTTATATATGTATGGATTAAAATTAAGCTTCATAGAAGCTCCCCCTTAACTCATGCATGGCAACAAACAAATAGATATATAATGAATACATAAAAATTAAACACAAACATATATACATAAACAAGGAAATAAACATGTATAAACTCACAAATTCTTTTTCCCTTTTTGCATAAACAAGGAAATGAAATAAACATGCATATATAAACTCTCCAAATACTTCTCCCCCTCTTATCAATTCATCAACAAAGGGGTGAAGGAAAAACAAGCAATAAAATATATGTGATATATATTCATGAAGAGGAGAGACGTAAAGTTAACTTCCCCCTGCATACATGCATTTATATGAAAAGAGATGACTAGACCCTAACCACATAGAGTATAATATACAATATATAAGTAGAGATGTTAAGCACCCCCAGCATATAGGCAATGCATATCAAAACATTATGAAACCTCTTTAAAACAAATTTATGAAATTTTCTTGAAGCGAACAAAATATATTTTTGATATCAATGAAAGCATGTAGGGGGATACCAATTGAAATATGTTGTAAATTTTTGATTCCAATAGAAAATGAAACATTGTATGTTTTTTATACAAATTGAAATATATATTGTAAATTTTGATACCAATTGAAAGTTAAAACAACTCATTTTGCAATAAGGATACCAAATTGAGAATAATACCAATTTAAGATTATTGATACCAATATTGAAAATGTTAGCATATACCAAAACAAAACATTTTTCATCATAAAGAATGGGAGTAAGATACTAATTGAAAATAAAACCGATTGAAAGATAAAACACGAATTTTTCTCCCCCTTTATGAAATACTAATAAAAATAATGCATAAGTTTGTATAAAATACCAATTGAAAAATAATTGACATTAAGGAATAAATCAAGCTTAGCATAAAAATAATTTGTACTTTAAGATGTAAAGATATTGTAAGCACAATCAAATCATATATTTATACATGAAAATGTAAATACCAATTAAAATTGATACTATTTGAAGTTTAAAGCATACATATATAGAAAACACAAATATGAGTATACAAATATAAAAATATCAATTATGATACCAATTGAAAATATAATGAGAATCAAATGTATAACTCGTACTACCACCCTATTCATGCCATGTTTAAATAGATTTTTAATTTTGAGTATATAAGGCATGGTCGCCCATCCAGCCGCCCTTAAAGGAAAGGGTTTTCAAAATTTTGAATTTGAAAATAATTTTAACACAATTGAATACTCTTTCAAAATGAAGAACTATGGCAACTAGTTTTATGATAATCTTGTAAACTAGTACGAAGTCCTTCAAGTAAGGAATAAAACATGAAAAACATGAAAATTTAATTTTCATCAAAATAATACAAACTTCAAGGTATATGTATTTTTTGTCTAAACTAGAAGTATACATACATATCCCAAATACAAATGAGTCTATAATAAAAATTTGCTTGAAGAGCAAGTGACTCTAGGATAGACATGTATATCTAAAGTTTTGGCAAAATTAACATATACATGAAGCTAAATACATTTTTATGAAAAACATATACAAAATATGGAATACAAGTTAAAATATAAGAATTATCAAAACTAGGCTATACTAGTACATCTAATGAGTATAAATGAGCAACATAGTACAAACACATAATAATCAAAAGTGGCTCACTAGTTGTACAAGTATAAATACAAGTTTTAATGAAAACTACATCTAAACAAGTAATCAAAATATGAAGCATAAAAACAAGTATGATCATTATGGTAAATGCATGTATTATTAGAGCTATGATATACACAATAGCTAGACTATAGTGAGAACACAAAATATAAATCCATATGAATATGGGTGTATCTCAATTATTATACATGTATGTCATAAGTCTAATTAACATGACATTTAACATAATAAGTATTAAAACATGACATGCCAAAAATCAATAATCTAAAAGCATGTAAACATAAATAAGGAGTTAGAGATAATTACCAACACAATTAGGGCTAATCTCTAGGTCTCCAAACCATGGTGGTCCTCTCCGCCAAACTTTCCTTGAAAGTGTTGCATCCAAAATTTGTCACCATTTAGTTCGGAACGCATCTACCATCAAGGCACCAACACTCTCACGTCAGGTGAGAGCCCACACCTACATCAAATATCATAGAGGTGGATTTTGGTACCCATACTCTATTGGGTCCAGGGGATTTACACCTTTCCTAATCCAAATAAATTTATTTGCAAAATTTGAAGTATTTAGTCTATCATAACAAAATTTTATAAGGTGACCCTTACGTCCATAATGTGTACAAGTATACACATGAGCATACATAAAATCATGTGTGTGAGTATGATGAGCATGTGTATGCCGTGTATGGTGTGCATGCATATAAGGAGCATGTTTCTTGCGAAACATGGATTCCAACCGTGTGAGGTTCATGGCACATTAGTTCAAAGTGGAGCCTAAACAATCTATACTTTTTTCAACACACATATATCATTTTTAATACTTGAAGATAAAATGGAGCATACAATTGAAACACTAGATGGTGAAGCAATATTAACATGGCAAACATGTGAATCTAGATCATTTTTCAAATAAGTATTTTTCTTTGAAACCAAATCCAAATCCTTTGAAATTAAAGTAATTTTATTTTTTATGGAATCATTCTCTTTTAAAACAATTTAAGTTTTGAAGATAAAGCATCATTTTTCTTCAAAATATCATCACAATCATTTTTACTTTTTAAAATTTTATTTTCATTTAAGGCAAGATCAAGTTGGGATTTCAATGAGTCCCTTTCAATTGAAATCTTATCTCTCTCTTGCAAAGCCATATTAATTTTTGAAAACAAATCCTTATTTTCTTCTTTTATTTTAAGACTTTCTTTTTCAAAACTTTGTATTTTGCAAGCAAGTTTTCATATACAATAGATAGTTCTTCATTTAATGCATCAGCATCTATATAATCATCACCTGAAGAACTAGCACAATCATCTAGATGAGTTTTCGAATGTACCTTAAGGGAGTCATTCCCCTGGGCCATATAGCAAGCTTGTTCGGACTCATCTCCACTAGATTCCTTCTCCACATTTTTTGTCGTTTGAAGCGCGGGAGAGGTTAATGTGTTCCACACTGCAAAAGTGGAATCACAATGAGAAATTATAGAAATATAATCTTTACTAAGAGTGCGCCTAAGTGCCTCTAGGGCTTGTGCATTGGCCTCTATATGCTTGTTATTACCAAGATAAGATTTTTTGGTAATAGAAAGGTAAACATGCAAACATAGTGCTTTTAAATAAGCACTCATTCTAAGCTTCCATATTTCGATGTTAGAAACATCAAACATGGGATGGGCAAGGTAATCCATGAGTGTGTGTAAACAAATAGGTGTGCAAATATAAATACTAGATTAGCTACCAAGATCTCACTCCTAGGTGATTAAATCCAATATCATGAGCGTAGGCTCTGACACCAATTGAAAATACACCTAGAGGGGATGAATAGGTGTATGGCTAATCTAATGACAAATGATGCGAAATTAAAAACAAAATGCAACACACTAAGTATAACCAAAGGTGTAGCCGAATTCCCGGTGACATGCTCTGAACTATCTCCTCTAAATTCCTCTAAATAAGAGTTGAGGTGCTATATGAAGCTCTCTTGGTTCAACACTAGTATAGGCACACAAACAATACCAAGCATACATGATATGAACACTATGAATCAATGCAAGATATAAAAGAGAGTTTAGAGATAGTGGATCAATCACAAACACCGAGATATGTTTCGAGGTTCGAGCCACTGCTCTACGTCCCCGCATTCACACAGAAAGATTTTCACTATACGTCCACACAGGGAACCTCCACCGAGGATTTGACAAATACAAATTAGGAGTACACAACTCCTCTCTGTGATAACACAACCTCTACACAAGATGCAAGACAAAACAACTATCATCTCACACAAGAGGGATAAGACATTAAGCCAAACAACAATCAGCTTTACACTTAGAGGGATAAGACACTAAGCCAAAACTCCACTACAATCACCTCAACACGACAGGGATAACAACAAACCAAAACTCCTCCACAATCACCTCTATACTTAGAGGGATAACCACAAACTCAAAGCAAAGAGATTACAACACTTGGTTGGTCTCAACAAACCACAAACCAATACTTGGTAATCATATTAGACCACAAATACTTTTTCCCACAAAAACAAGATCCTATTGATAGGATAGAGATGATAGCTTAAGTGTGAGAAAATAAAGAGTTTGGAAGATAAATCACAAAGAAAAACTCTTGCGAAAAACTCTAGATTGAAATATAATTGAAGATTAAAACCAATTCCCAAAGACTCTCTCTTTCTTTGATTTTTCCAACCCTTTAAAACAGATAAAGATAAATCTTTTTAACCAAACTCTTTGAAAACTTGTTACCAAAACACTAGGAGAAATTGAAATTTTTGCTTATGAAATTCTTATTGAAAACAGCCCAAGAGAGGGCTATTTATAAACCCTCTCAAAAACTAGCCGTTACAGGCTAAATCAGTAGTTGATGCTACTGTCGGTCGACAGCCCGATCGACCGGCCAACGGTCAGATTTCTGACCGTTGTGCCGCCGATCGACTACCCGGTCGACCGAGGCCGGATCCAGAGAGCAGAGCTCTCTACCTGGTCGACCGTGGCCAGATCCAGAGAGCAAAGCTCTCCGGACGGTCGACCGGCCCTCAAGCCAAAACTGGCTGTGCACGTTTGTGCACGTCGGTCGACCGACAGAAAGCCTGGTCAAACAAATTATAGGGATTAAAACTTGGTCTTTTTAACTTCTAAAAAATCCCATAAAATACACATAAATTTCACAAAAATAAGTTATTTTAAGATCTTTGAAGTACAAGTATGTGCGTCTAAGATTCATCGCATATTATAAACTATTTGAACTATTTTTGTGATATTGAAATTTGGCCTTTAAAAAAAACCGTATTTTTCAAAAACCAAACTTTGAAATGGAATACCGTTTTCTCCAAAACTCATGTAAATACAAAAACATGATATTGAAACAAATTTGAAGCATATTGTATATGGATAGAATCCAATATACATATAAGATATCTATCTATATTTTTAACATGAAATCCATAATCGGTTAAACAAAAAACCAAACATATTAAAACTTGTGTGTGTGAACTTGAGCATATAAATACTATCTACCTTTACACAAGATCTAAACACAAACTAAACAAACTGAGGTCTTCTTGTCTCCAAGCCGACTCCGATCCAAACGCGATTCAATGAGCTTGATTCCAACCAAGTGCTAGATGCGATCTTGACGCGCGAGCTCTTGAATCAACACGTATTAGTTCCAAAACTCCTTTATTGAAGCCAAACACCTACTAATATCTTGAGCAAATATCTGAAACTAATTAAGCACATGATCATTAGTAAACTATAACTACATGAGTTAATCGTCATCAAAACTAGAGTGATGGGCCTTTGGGCCAACATGTATTACATAAGATTTTTGTAGAGTTTCAAAGTCAGTTTTCACATCTCTTGTAGTGGTTTTCTACACTTGTTTTAGGGCTAATACTTTCATATCAAAAGGAGAGTTTTCAAGAGTGTTTTCAAAAGTGATTTCTTGAGTTTTTCACCATAACTCTAGCCTAGTTTTTCTCGCACATCTTGAGCTTTCCATTGCTATATCAATCCTATAGGAGCTTTATTGTGAGAGTGTTTTTAGGTGATCAAAGTGTTTGTCATGTATTTGAGGAGGCGAACTTGCATGTTCATGTTTGTGATCAGTTCTTGTGGGAGCTCGGTGTAGAGGTGCGGCCTCGACAAGCTAGTGTGCTTGCGTGTGTTTATTCTCGCGGGAACAAGTGAGGGACTTGCGGGTCCAGAGTTCTAGTGTGAACTCATTGTAGGTGTTGCGGCACCAAGTGATCCAGTGGGATCGTTTTTACTGAAAATCCTTCATAGTGTTGAAGGCGGGGACGTAGAGCAAGAGTGCTCAAACCTCAAAACAAATCTCCCGTATTTGTGATTGCTCTCTCTCTCGCTCTCACTTGTGTTTACATATCTTGCATGCTTATATTATTTATCTCTTTATATGCTTGATATATCTTGTGCCTAATCGTTATATGCTTGGGATATTTACTCACACTTGTATTCAACTAAGAGAGTCATAGTGGCACCTCAACTCTTAATCTAGAGGAATCTTGAGGAGATAGTCCATGGCCTTTCATCGGGAATTCGCTACACTCTTGTGTTATACCTTGTGTGTTTAACTTAATAGTTTTAATGTGCTTAAATAATTTTTAATTTCGCATCATTAGTATTAGATTAGCTAGTACACTTATTCACCCCCCTCTAGGTGTATTTTCAATTAGTATTAGAGCTTGGTACTCTTAATTTAGGTCTAACAACCTTGAGTTGAGGTGCCACTATGACTCTCTTGGTTGAATACAAGTGTTTACATATCTTAGATGCTTACATTGTTTATCTCTTTATATGCTTGATATATCTTGTGCCTAATTGTTATATGCTTGGGATTGTTTGCTCATACTTATATTCAACCAAAAGAGTCATAGTGGCACCTCAACTCTTAATCTAGAGGAATCTTGAGGAGATAGTCCAGAGCACTTCACCGAGAATTCAGCTACACACTTGTGTGTTTAGCTTAATAGTTTTAATTTGCTTAAATAATTTTTAATTCTGTATCATTAGCATTAGATTAGCTAGTACACCTAGTCACCCCCCTGTAGGTGTATTTTCAAAAAGTGAGTTGAAAATTCATGATTTTCAAAACCTGGAGATTGTTGAACATATACTTCCTTCTCTATAAAACAATTTAAAAAAGCGCTTTTAATGTCCATTTGAAAAGGGTGATTTTTTTTGAAACTTATAAAAACCAGAAGCATTCTAATAGTTTCTAATCGAGCTACCAGTGCAAAAGTTTCATCATAGTCATGTTTATCAAGTTTATTTCTAAATATTCATTTTGTTCTAATAGTGGAACACTTTTTGGGCAAAGGACTCAACTCCCAGGTACATTTCTTTCAAAATTATTTAATTCATCTTGCGTTGCCAAAAACTAAAACTCATCATCAAATACATCATTTATACTTTTAGGTTCTATTTGAGATAAGAAGGCTAGGTTACCTCATTCACTTTGAGCTTGAACTATAATCTTGACTCCTCTTGATGAATCTTCAATAATTTGCTCCTTTGATTGTCTTTGACGAATCTCCATGCCTTAGATAAATCATGATTAGAATTTATCATTTTTTGCTCTTAAGGGGATTGAAGATCCTCTTCATCTTTATTCGAGTTATCAAGAGTCATCACTTTCAAAACGTCTGACAATGTACATGTTTCATCATTATCTTTTCTTGGATCCAAATTGTTAGTCTCTATAAAAAATTTGAACCGATTCTTAACCATCATAGTACGCTTTTTGAAAACACAATAAGCCTTGTTAGAAGTGGAATATCCAAGAAAAATATTGTAACACCCCATTTCCGAATACGTATCCAGATTCGTGTTCTGATTTTTTGCTCATATTATTATATTTTTCTGTATTTATTTTTATTATTATTTGATATCTGTCCCGTATTCCATGGACTCAGAGCCCAGCCCGAGCCTAGAGTTCGACCTATCACCTTTACTTATTTATTTATTTTTATTTTATTATTATTTTCTTTTTTCTTTTCTTTTTCTTTTTTTCCTCATTTTCTTTCCATTTCTTTTCCTTTTCCCTTCTCCACTCTTCTACAACCTTCCCCTCTCCTCTTCTTTCTTCTCTTTTCTTCTTTGTTCTTCCATCTTCTCCTTTCTCCTCTCTCTCCCCCTCTCTAATCCGATCCTCTCTCTTATCTTCTTCTCTCCCTTAAACTCTCACTCTTTCTCTTCTTTTCTTTTCTCTCCCCAGCCACCACCAACCTCCTCCTCCTCCTCTGCCTTGCCGGCCGCCCCTTAGGCGGCTGGCCTCCCCACTTCCCTCATTTCCACTCCAATTTCTCCCACGATCATCTCCTCCACTTCGCCTTCCTCTTTTTCTCTCTCTCATCTCCCCTCTCATTATTTCTCTCTCTCTCATTCCTCTCTTTCACTCTCCTTCTCTCTTCCTTTCTTCTCCCCCCCCCAAAAATCTGGCCACCTTTCCCTTCTTTGTCAGATGTCCACCATCAAGCTCGGCCTCTCCACCTAGCCGACCGCCCACCACCATCCCCACTCCCTCTTCTTCTCATCCACCCTTTCCATCACCACCTTACATCACCGCTACCATCATCACCAACAACAACTCCACCCCCATCACCTCCACCTCAAGCCCCAGCCTCTCCTCCCCGGCCACTGCGGCCTCTTCCCTAGGCTAGCCATCCCCATAGCCACCCTCTGTTTTCACTTTTTTCTCTCTCCTCTTTTTTCTCTCCCTTGCTTTCTATTTTCTTCTATCTCTTCCCTACTCATGCGCTCTCTTCTTTCTCTAAAACTCTCTCTTATTCTCTCTAGTCTCCTTCTCTCTCTTGCACTCTTTCTCCTTCATGCACTTCGTGTGTTAACACCATTAGCGTTCCACCAGAGTTAGTCGTCGTGCTCGAGTCATTCCAGATGTGTATCAGTTTTTGGATTACGTAAATATCAGTTATTTGTGTTTATGTGGGTGTTTTTATATTTATAGGCAAATGTGTAATTGTGTAGCAGAATTTATAATTGTATTATGCGAATAATTGTAATTGTGTGGTTAATGTAACGCCCCGATCCCACGGATACGGAGACGTCACTGCGACGTATATACGCAGGTCAAAAGGTGCCCCCACGTATACACGCTAAGCATAAAAGTACAACAAGGATCAGAGTGCACGACAAAGCGTGATTTCCATACATATGCCAACATAAAAGTACAAGTACAAGTCATCACAAGATATGATAAAATATTACACATTCCATGTATCTTTTATCATCACCAAGTCCAAAGTAAAAGATACAATATAAACACAAAAAAAGGCTCACGAGTAGGATGAAGATCCCGTGAGTCAAAAGGAGAGATCCGGCACAGGGACTGGAGCTAATCTGCCTGCTCACTAAAGAAAGCTCGATCGTCCGTGGATGGCTCCACTTCGATCCAAGCCTCGGAACCTGAACATACAAATCCAAGGGAGTCAGGACCTCCCGAAAATGAACAGGTTATAGCCAAGTGGCTAAGAGATATGAATAATAAGGATGGGTCAGCATAATGAATGTAAACCAACAAGTAATGAAAGCATAAAGAACTATAATCCGGATGCAATGGATACATAGTTAAAGTCTATTATTATTATTACTTGTCTTACTGTGATATCTAGCTATGTGACCCAGCGTCCCAGCGCACATAGATCCATATCCTAGTAATACAAGGTTGTTATTGGAAACAGCGGGGGTATCGACGAACTATGTTTACAGTGGACCCCGTACATGCCCGGGATAACGGTCCAGGATTGTTCCGTTGCTTGGTGACGGAAGCCAGCCGCTAGGCTATTCAGGAGGGACTTATGTATGCCCTTATCATGATAGTACTCAGGAAGAGGGAGCAAGCACTCCCCTCGGTCTCCTGGAGGCCCTCAGGTTAGACCGGAATATAATTGTACAATATACCTATTGCCACTGTAAACACGAACACGTATCGATATCCGCATGTTTCCCCCTGACCCAATGTAAGTTGGTCCATTTTATACAAAAGTTGAATGCATCATGCTTGGTTCAAGAGATGGCATGATAAGTGGTGATATTCACTATTTAACATGTCATGAAACAAGAATATGTAATAACAAGTCATGAAGTTACACGAGATAACATCCATCCAGTAATAGGTCAAGTAGTATCAGTTATGAAGCATGAACAAGCATATTATAATACACATGTATCAGGGTAAGATCCAAATTTGGAAAAGAAATCAACTATAATAAACAGCTTAAATTAGTCGACTAGGTGGAAGGTGTAGTCGACTGATAGGGGTCTTAAGTCGACTAACAGTCTGGATTAGTCGACTAAAACTGGGTTCCAGAGAGTTGATATTCTGTTTCAGGGAAGGTTAGTCGACTAGGTAAAAAGGGTAGTCGACTAACAGGCACGCAAGTCGACTAACAGTCAAGCTAAGTCGACTAGAACTGGGATACAGAGAGTTGGGTTTCTGATTCAGGAAAGATTAGTCGACTAGGTGGAATCAGGAGTCGACTAACAGTGATTTCCCGAGAGTTGAGATTTGTTTCCAGGGAAGGTTAGTCGACTAATATTTGGGGTAAGTCGACTAAAACTGCATTTTAGAAAAAGGTTAAGTTTCAACTAAGGGTTCTAGTCGACTAGCTCCTAGGTTAAGTCGACTAATCGTGGGAAAACAGAGAACAGGACAGATTTTCTGGAAGTTGTGTTTGATGGTCCAAATCATGATTTTTGATAACATATGTGTACAAGAGGTGTAGATACAAGTATACCAGGGGTTAATCTAGTCTTGGTGAGTAAGAATACTCACTAGGATTGGTTATTTTGGAGCTTTACGAGTTCGGTAGGATCGTTGTTGACGAAGATCACCCAAGTGGTCTCCGACGGCGAAGGAAGCTACGATCCAAGCTCCAAGGTGGTTGCTTGAGGTGGAGATGATGCGCTGGTGGAGCTCTTGGAGTTAGGGTTGAGGTTGAGAAGAAGGAGGAACCTTGGGAGAAGGCTATTCTTGTTGAAGGGAAGAAGAAAAGGATGGAAATGTAAAGGAAATAGTTTATATAGGGTTGGGATTTTGCAAAGGAAGTGGAATTAAGATAGAAGAGAGGGGGGTTTTTGCAAGAAAGGAGAGGGTGAGGTGTCCCTCACCTGGCCACTTGGCCGGCCATGGGAGAGAGAGAGAATGAGTGGTAATTAAAAAGGAATTAAGTGGAAGTGAGTGGGATTCTTTGGAAATTTGGAGAAAGGGAATTTTGGAAAATTGGGAAAATCATGTGGTTTGTGAAGGAAGTAAAGGAAAATAAAGAAGAGGAAAAAGAGAGGAATTATAAAAAGGAAAATATTTTCTTTGGCTTGAAAGATTAAGAATGTTGAATAGACAAGTTTCTAGGTTTAAGTCGAAGATGCGGAAACAATTCGGAAAATACCGAAATCGTCTGAAATTCAAGTATCTCGGAACGACCCGAAAATTTTACCCAAAATCAAGAATAATATTTTAAGGCTCATGGTGAAATTCGTTTTTTGAAATAACTTATAGTTTTAAAACTAAAAATCCCGGAATCAGTTATCTACCGACTCCGTTGGAATTTTCATAAATTCGTAAAATCCTCAGAAAAAGTATTTAGATAGAAAATATGATTCTAAGAAATAATGTCTAAAGGACCTTCTAGAAATTTCTAACTGTTTGTGAATTAAAAATCTGAGAATCGATCAGCGGTACTGGTCGACACCGGTTTTGAAAATATTTAATTAAATTCAGGAAAATTCCAGAAAATCATAGAAAATATATAATATTGGAAAATGACTTTTAAAACTGAAATCGGTCAAATACAGGAAGTAAATCGAAAAATACGATCGAAAAACTGAATACGCAACCAAGTACGTATTCCGGGAACGGGGTATTACAATCCATCCACCTTACAAAAATTTCGTCCTCGAAATTTCATAAGGTGAAAGGTAACAGCAAAGAAGGATAACAGATAGATAAGGATGATAAGAAAGATAACAGTAGAAAGGAATAGAAGGAAGGAGTTTTACCAAATCAAGAAGTGAAGAGTTGAGGGTAACGCTCACGGACAACATCCTCTCGTTCCCATGTGGCTTCTCCAGGGGCATGTCTGTTCCAGGACACCAACACTAATGGTATTGCCTTGTTCTTCAATGTCTTGACACTTCTGTCCAAAATGGCCATCGGTTGCTCTTGGTATGACAAATCCGGCTGTAGTTCCAGTTCGGAGTGATCCAGAATATGACTATCGTCCTTCACATACTTCCTCAGCTGAGATACGTGGAATACATTGTGAACTCCGTCCAAAGATGGCGGTAACGCCAACCTGTAAGACACCTCTCCCACTCGGTCCAAGATCTCGAATGGGCCGATGTATCTCGGACAAAGCTTTCCACGAGTACCGAACCGGATTACTCCTCTGGTAGGTGATATCTTCAAAAACACATGATCTCCTGCCTGGAATTCCAATGGCCTTCTCAGTGTGTCTGCCCAACTCTTCTGCCGACTCTGTGCTGCCCTGAGGTGATCTCGGATAATCCTGACTTTCTCTGTTGTCTGAATCAGGATCTCCGGCCCCAAAAGTCTCCTCTCACCGACTTCATCCCAACAAATCGGCGACCTACACTTCCTTCCATACAATGCATCAAAAGGGGCCATCTTGATACTTGCCTGATAGCTGTTATTATAAGAAAATTCAGCCAAGTGAAGATGGTCTTCCCATGATCCCTGGAATTCAATCATGCAAGCCCGCAACATATCTTCAAGAATCTGGATAGTCCTCTCAGATTGTCCGTCTGTCTGAGGATGATATGATGTACTGAATTTCAGACGAGTCCCTAGACTTTCTTGGAGGCTTTCCCAGAAATGAGATCTGAATCTGGTGTCTCTGTCTGATACAATACTAACTGGAACTCCATGCAGACGAACTATCTCCTTCATGTACTTGTCCGCCAGAACCTCTGTTGACTGACCCACCCTGAATGGTATGAAGTGAGCTGATTTGGTGAGGCGATCAATGATTACCCACACAGCATTATTACCCTTAGGACTGCGAGGCAATGCCGTGACAAAATCCATGGTGATGTGCTCCCACTTCCACTCAGGTATCGGTAAAGGTTGTAGAAGTCCGGCTGACCTCTGATGCTCAATCTTTATCTGCTGACAAACCAAGCACTTGGCAACATACTGGGCTATCTCCCTCTTCATAGCATTCCACCAAAACTGCTTCTTCATATCCTGATACATCTTGTTTCCCCCTGGGTGTATGGAATATACTGAACTGTGAGCTTCTGCCAAAATCTTCTGCCGAACTTCTCCTTGGGGAACACAAATCCTGCCACCAAAGTATAAGGCACCATCCGGATGAATACTGATATCAGTCCTCAATCCAGCCTCTACCTGAGCTCGGAATTGCTGCAATCTGGGGTCTTCCTTCTGAGCTTCCTTGATCTCATCTATCAATGCTGACTGAATCTGCATGGTCATGAACTGTCCCGCCTTATCAGCTCCTTGCACCAACATCAAGTCCAATCTGATGATGTCTTGAATCAACTCCTTCTGCTGAGTAAGCTGGACAAGCATTCTATTCTCTGGCATCCTGCTCAGTGCATCCGGTACTGTATTGACCTTGCCTGGATGGTATTGCAAGTCAATATCATAGTCCGCCATCAGCTCCAGCCACCGCCTCTGCCTCATGTTCAACTCTTTCTGTGAGAAGATATACTTGAGACTCTTATGATCCGTATATATCAACACCTTATCTCCCAGAAGATAATGCCTCCAGATCTTCAAAGCAAATATGACAGCTGCTAGCTCCAAGTCATGAGTTGGGTAATTCCGCTCATGAGGCTTCAGTTGCCTAGATGCATAAGCTATAACATGATCATGTTGCATAAGTACACATCCCAGGCCTTTTCCTGATGCATCACTGAAGATGACCATCCCTCCTCTTCCTGAGGGAGTCCTTAAGATTGGAGCTGAAATGAGCCTCTGCTTCAATTGCTCAAAAGCTGCAGTACATTCCTCTGTCCATATGTATCTTTCTCCTTTCCGGGTGAGCTTGGTCAACGGGGCTGCAATCCTAGAGAAGTCTTGGACAAAGCGTCTGTAATATCCGGCTAGTCCAAGAAAACTCTTAATCTCAGTCACCGTCTCCGGAATTGGCCAATCCTTCACTGCTTGGACTTTGCTAGGATCAACTGAAATTCCTTCCGCTGAAACTATGTGTCCAAGGAAGGCTATACTGTCCAACCAAAAGTCACACTTGCTCCTCTTCACATGAAGCTGCTCCTGCTGGAGAGTCTGCAATACAATCCTCAAGTGCTCGGCATGCTCCTTGTTGTCCTTTGAATAGATCAAGATATCATCTATAAAAACAACAACAAATTGATCCAAATAGGGCGAGAACACTCGGTTCATCAAATCCATGAAAACTGCAGGGGCATTGGTGACTCCGAAAGGCATAACTAGAAATTCATAGTGGCCATAACGGGTCCTGAATGCCGTCTTCGGAATATCCTCTCTCTTCATCCTTAGCTGATGGTAACCTGACTGCAAATCCAATTTAGAGAATACCCGGGCTCCATGAAGCTGATCAAACAAATCATCAATCCTTGGTAAGGGATACTTGTTCTTGATGGTAACCTTGTTCAATTCTCTATAATCAATACAAAGCCTTTTACCACCATCCTTCTTGTTCGCCAATAGCACTGGAGCTCCCCATGGTGAAGCGCTTGGCCGAATCAATCCCTTGTCTGAGTATTCCTGCAGCTGCCTCTTCAGAACCTCTAACTCCGCTGGTGCCATCCTGTACGGAGCCTTGGATATAGGAGCCACTCCAGGCACAGTCTCAATAGAGAACTCAATCATCCTTTCAGGTGGCAGTCCTGAGATCTCAGCAAAGACTCCTGGGAATTCATCCCACACCGGTACTCCCTTCTGAACCTCCGAAGTAGTCAACCGAGTCTTCCTCTTAGTAGACTTCACTTCTCCACTGAATTGGAATTCCGGTTGGCGAGGGATCCTGAAAATAATCTTCTTCTCCCTACAGTCGATAACTGCATAGTACTGACTGAGCCAGGTCATGCCTAAGATTACGTCGTACCCCTTGGTGTCTAGTACGAGCATATCTATGGCCAAGGTCTTATCACAAAGTTCTACTGGACAGTCAGCACAAACTCTAGAAGACATGACTACTCCATTCCCTGTACTAATCTCCCATTTGTGGTCTAAAGATCTAACAGGTATGGAATGCAATGCCACAAAATGATCTGAGATAAAATAATGTGAAGCACCGGAATCGAAGAGGGCTAAAACAGGTTTAGAATGCACCCTGATATTACCTGTTATCACCTCCTCAGAAGTCTCAGCTTCTACTTCTGTCAAATTGTAGGCTTGACCCCTTCCACGCCCTGCAGCAGTCCTAGCTCCTCTCTGGACTGGGCGAACAGCTTGCTGTGGAGGAGGGGGAGGAACTCTCCTGATCATTGGTCCTTGATTCCTCTGCCCCGGTGGCCCTGGAAGTGCCTTCTGTCCATTCGGTCCCTGTAGTGCTGGTAAAGCTTGGCCGGCTATCCCCATCCTTCTGTGTGGACAGGCTTCTATGGAATGATCTCGGGAACCACACACCAAGCATAATCCATTTGCCCTACGGCAATTCTGTCGAATGTGGCCTGGCTTCTGACAATAGCTACAGAAGGAAAATGGTTGGGCCGTCTGGTAAGGAGCTGGTCTGTATGGTTGCCTTATCTGAACCTTCGCTGCTCTGTAAGGGCCTCCTCTTCCCATTGGTGGAAATGGCCTCTTCATGGCCTGGTTCCTCATCTGATTCTCTTGCTTCTTCTCCAGCCCACGCTCCACCTCTCGAGCTATGGTGAGAACTTCTGAATAAGTCTTCAGCTGCTGGGGCATTAAGAACATCTGAATGTCCATCTGCAAGCCCTGCTGGAACCTACTAGCCCGCTTCTCCTCGTCAGTCACCATGTACGGAGCAAAGCGGCTAAGCCTGAGAAATTCCGCGGCGTACTCATCCACGGACCTATTCCCTTGCTGAAGTCTGATGAACTGCTCTTCCATGTCCTTCTGAGCAGTGGCAGGGAAGAATCTGTTATAAAAGCTCTTGGAGAAAGTGTCCCAGGTGACAGGCTTCTCCAATCTGGCCTCCTCAGTTAGCCACCAAGTTCTGGCTATATCCTTCAGTTGAATCTTAACAACCTCCACTTGATTCTCCTTTGGAACTCGAGCTGCATTCAATAAGTCTGAGGTATCTGTCAGCCATTGCTCAGCATCCAGGGGTTTCTCTTCACCCGTGAATATGGCTGGTTGCAGCCGCCTGAAGTCCGATACATTTCCCGGCCTCTGTTCTTTTGGAGCTGCCAATTCTTGCCGGAGGAGTTCCGTCTGCTGCTGCTGGTTCTCCATCATCGTCTGAATGACCCTCAGAATATCTACATTCTCTCCAGTGGGTCCATTCGATGCTTGCCCAGAGTTGTTACGACCCGTCCTTCTCTCCATACCGAATTTGGGAAAGGATAACTGGAATTTTGGAAAAATGGAAGGAGTTTAGGACACAAGGGACACAAGGGAAGGAATCAAGAAGGACTGGATAACTTTGTACATTGTAGTTGGCATCAGCAAATTACTAGAATTCGCTGCTTGATTGTACTTTAGGTGTGAGAGCCTATGCTCTGATACCAACCTGTAACGCCCCGATCCCACGGATACGGAGACGTCACTGCGACGTATATACGCAGGTCAAAAGGTGCCCCCACGTATACACGCTAAGCATAAAAGTACAACAAGGATCAGAGTGCACGACAAAGCGTGATTTCCATACATATGCCAACATAAAAGTACAAGTACAAGTCATCACAAGATATGATAAAATATTACACATTCCATGTATCTTTTATCATCACCAAGTCCAAAAGTAAAAGATACAATATAAACACAAAAAAAGGCTCACGAGTAGGATGAAGATCCCGTGAGTCAAAAGGAGAGATCCGGCACAGGGACTGGAGCTAATCTGCCTGCTCACTAAAGAAAGCTCGATCGTCCGTGGATGGCTCCACTTCGATCCAAGCCTCGGAACCTGAACATACAAATCCAAGGGAGTCAGGACCTCCCGAAAATGAACAGGTTATAGCCAAGTGGCTAAGAGATATGAATAATAAGGATGGGTCAGCATAATGAATGTAAACCAACAAGTAATGAAAGCATAAAGAACTATAATCCGGATGCAATGGATACATAGTTAAAGTCTATTATTATTATTACTTGTCTTACTGTGATATCTAGCTATGTGACCCAGCGTCCCAGCGCACATAGATCCATATCCTAGTAATACAAGGTTGTTATTGGAAACAGCGGGGGTATCGACGAACTATGTTTACAGTGGACCCCGTACATGCCCGGGATAACGGTCCAGGATTGTTCCGTTGCTTGGTGACGGAAGCCAGCCGCTAGGCTATTCAGGAGGGACTTATGTATGCCCTTATCATGATAGTACTCAGGAAGAGGGAGCAAGCACTCCCCTCGGTCTCCTGGAGGCCCTCAGGTTAGACCGGAATATAATTGTACAATATACCTATTGCCACTGTAAACACGAACACGTATCGATATCCGCATGTTTCCCCCTGACCCAATGTAAGTTGGTCCATTTTATACAAAAGTTGAATGCATCATGCTTGGTTCAAGAGATGGCATGATAAGTGGTGATATTCACTATTTAACATGTCATGAAACAAGAATATGTAATAACAAGTCATGAAGTTACACGAGATAACATCCATCCAGTAATAGGTCAAGTAGTATCAGTTATGAAGCATGAACAAGCATATTATAATACACAATGTATCAGGGTAAGATCCAATTTGGAAAAGAAATCAACTATAATAAACAGCTTAAATTAGTCGACTAGGTGGAAGGTGTAGTCGACTGATAGGGGTCTTAAGTCGACTAACAGTCTGGATTAGTCGACTAAAACTGGGTTCCAGAGAGTTGATATTCTGTTTCAGGGAAGGTTAGTCGACTAGGTAAAAAGGGTAGTCGACTAACAGGCACGCAAGTCGACTAACAGTCAAGCTAAGTCGACTAGAACTGGGATACAGAGAGTTGGGTTTCTGATTCAGGAAAGATTAGTCGACTAGGTGGAATCAGGAGTCGACTAACAGTGATTTCCCGAGAGTTGAGATTTGTTTCCAGGGAAGGTTAGTCGACTAATATTTGGGGTAAGTCGACTAAAACTGCATTTTAGAAAAGGTTAAGTTTCAACTAAGGGTTCTAGTCGACTAGCTCCTAGGTTAAGTCGACTAATCGTGGGAAAACAGAGAACAGGACAGATTTTCTGGAAGTTGTGTTTGATGGTCCAAATCATGATTTTTGATAACATATGTGTACAAGAGGTGTAGATACAAGTATACCAGGGGTTAATCTAGTCTTGGTGAGTAAGAATACTCACTAGGATTGGTTATTTTGGAGCTTTACGAGTTCGGTAGGATCGTTGTTGACGAAGATCACCCAAGTGGTCTCCGACGGCGAAGGAAGCTACGATCCAAGCTCCAAGGTGGTTGCTTGAGGTGGAGATGATGCGCTGGTGGAGCTCTTGGAGTTAGGGTTGAGGTTGAGAAGAAGGAGGAACCTTGGGAGAAGGCTATTCTTGTTGAAGGGAAGAAGAAGGATGGAAATGTAAAGGAAATAGTTTATATAGGGTTGGGATTTTGCAAAGGAAGTGGAATTAAGATAGAAGAGAGGGGGGTTTTTGCAAGAAAGGAGAGGGTGAGGTGTCCCTCACCTGGCCACTTGGCCGGCCATGGAGAGAGAGAGAATGAGTGGTAATTAAAAAGGAATTAAGTGGAAGTGAGTGGGATTCTTTGGAAATTTGGAGAAAGGGAATTTTGGAAAATTGGGAAAATCATGTGGTTTGTGAAGGAAGTAAAGGAAAATAAAGAAGAGGAAAAAGAGAGGAATTATAAAAAGGAAATATTTTCTTTGTTTGAAAGATTAAGAATGTTGAATAGACAAGTTTCTAGGTTTAAGTCGAAGATGCGGAAAACAATTCGGAAAATACCGAAATCGTCCGAAATTCAAGTATCTCGGAACGACCCGAAAATTTTACCCAAAATCAAGAATAATATTTTAAGGCTCATGGTGAAATTCGTTTTTTGAAATAACTTATAGTTTTAAAACTAAAAATCCCGGAATCAGTTATCTACCGACTCCGTTGGAATTTTCATAAATTCGTAAAATCCTCAGAAAAAGTATTTAGATAGAAAATATGATTCTAAGAAATAATGTCTAAAGGACCTTCTAGAAATTTCTAACTGTTTGTGAATTAAAAATCCGAGAATCGATCAGCGGTACTGGTCGACACCGGTTTTGAAAATATTTAATTAAATTCAGGAAAATTCCAGAAAATCATAGAAAATATATAATATTGGAAAATGACTTTTAAAACTGAAATCGGTCAAATATAGGAAGTAAATCGAAAAATACGATCGAAAAACTGAATACGCAACCAAGTACGTATTCCGGGAACGGGGTATTACAATCCATCCACCTTACAAAAATTTCGTCCTCGAAATTTCATAAGGTGAAAGGTAACAGCAAAGAAGGATAACAGATAGATAAGGATGATAAGAAAGATAACAGTAGAAAGGAATAGGAAGAAGGAGTTTTACCAAATCAAGAAGTGAAGAGTTGAGGGTAACGCTCACGGACAACATCCTCTCGTTCCCATGTGGCTTCTCCAGGGGCATGTCTGTTCCAGGACACCAACTAATGGTATTGCCTTGTTCTTCAATGTCTTGACACTTCTGTCCAAAATGGCCATCGGTTGCTCTTGGTATGACAAATCCGGCTGTAGTTCCAGTTCGGAGTGATCCAGAATATGACTATCGTCCTTCACATACTTCCTCAGCTGAGATACGTGGAATACATTGTGAACTCCGTCCAAAGATGGCGGTAACGCCAACCTGTAAGACACCTCTCCCACTCGGTCCAAGATCTCGAATGGGCCGATGTATCTCGGACTAAGCTTTCCACGAGTACCGAACCGGATTACTCCTCTGGTAGGTGATATCTTCAAAAACACATGATCTCCTGCCTGGAATTCCAATGGCCTTCTCAGTGTGTCTGCCCAACTCTTCTGCCGACTCTGTGCTGCCCTGAGGTGATCTCGGATAATCCTGACTTTCTCTGTTGTCTGAATCAGGATCTCCGGCCCCAAAAGTCTCCTCTCACCGACTTCATCCCAACAAATCGGCGACCTACACTTCCTTCCATACAATGCATCAAAAGGGGCCATCTTGATACTTGCCTGATAGCTGTTATTATAAGAAAATTCAGCCAAGTGAAGATGGTCTTCCCATGATCCCTGGAATTCAATCATGCAAGCCCGCAACATATCTTCAAGAATCTGGATAGTCCTCTCAGATTGTCCGTCTGTCTGAGGATGATATGATGTACTGAATTTCAGACGAGTCCCTAGACTTTCTTGGAGGCTTTCCCAGAAATGAGATCTGAATCTGGTGTCTCTGTCTGATACAATACTAACTGGAACTCCATGCAGACGAACTATCTCCTTCATGTACTTGTCCGCCAGAACCTCTGTTGACTGACCCACCCTGAATGGTATGAAGTGAGCTGATTTGGTGAGGCGATCAATGATTACCCACACAGCATTATTACCCTTAGGACTGCGAGGCAATGCCGTGACAAAATCCATGGTGATGTGCTCCCACTTCCACTCAGGTATCGGTAAAGGTTGTAGAAGTCCGGCTGACCTCTGATGCTCAATCTTTATCTGCTGACAAACCAAGCACTTGGCAACATACTGGGCTATCTCCCTCTTCATAGCATTCCACCAAAACTGCTTCTTCATATCCTGATACATCTTGTTTCCCCCTGGGTGTATGGAATATACTGAACTGTGAGCTTCTGCCAAAATCTTCTGCCGAACTTCTCCTTGGGGAACACAAATCCTGCCACCAAAGTATAAGGCACCATCCGGATGAATACTGATATCAGTCCTCAATCCAGCCTCTACCTGAGCTCGGAATTGCTGCAATCTGGGGTCTTCCTTCTGAGCTTCCTTGATCTCATCTATCAATGCTGACTGAATCTGCATGGTCATGAACTGTCCCGCCTTATCAGCTCCTTGCACCAACATCAAGTCCAATCTGATGATGTCTTGAATCAACTCCTTCTGCTGAGTAAGCTGGACAAGCATTCTATTCTCTGGCATCCTGCTCAGTGCATCCGGTACTGTATTGACCTTGCCTGGATGGTATTGCAAGTCAATATCATAGTCCGCCATCAGCTCCAGCCACCGCCTCTGCCTCATGTTCAACTCTTTCTGTGAGAAGATATACTTGAGACTCTTATGATCCGTATATATCAACACCTTATCTCCCAGAAGATAATGCCTCCAGATCTTCAAAGCAAATATGACAGCTGCTAGCTCCAAGTCATGAGTTGGGTAATTCCGCTCATGAGGCTTCAGTTGCCTAGATGCATAAGCTATAACATGATCATGATCATGTTACTATTTTAATTTAATTTTTTATTTAATACTTTATTATTTTATTAATACTTATTCCATTTTTTATTATTTTATTTAAAGTTAATATTTTATTAATATAACAATATTATACTTTATATAAAAGTAATATATAGTTAATTATTTATTTTTAATATAAAAATTACTTTATTAATATTATAATATATTTTATTATTATATTAATATTTTATCATGTTAATATTGTAATAATAATTCAGTATAATAATACTATAATGATAATTTATTATTAAATTATAATTATATTTTACTTTGTTAATTTTATATTTCTATAATATTACAATAATATTATAATAAAATTTATATTATAATAATTTTCAAGTATTTTTAATATTATAATATTATAACTATATTTTATTTTTTTGTAAGATTTTTTTAATATATATTTTATTAGTATTCTTAAAATTTTATTAATGTTCTTTATATTTTCTTAAATTTTTATATTATTTATTTAGTTAATATTTTAGTAATATTTTACTATTTACTAATATTTTATTAATATTATTGTTATAAATAAAATATTAAGATTATTAATTTTTATCTTAAATTTATTAATACAATTTAATTTGCAATAGAATATTTAATTTAATAGTATTTATAATATTTAAATCACTGCTACAGTTAATTTTTTGGTCAACTTTTCCACTTACACTTTTACATTACCAACCAAACGCCGTAAAACACAATATACTTTATCAACCAAACACCGTAAAACACAATATACTTTTCCATTTACACTTCACTTTATCAACCAAATACCGTAAAACACAATATATTTTCTCTGCTACACTTCACTTTTTCAATTCTCATTTTACGATTTACGGCGTTTTGCAACGAAATAAACATTACATGACCATAAAATTAACTGTAGCAGCTGTAAGTGAGAAAATATGTGTATAAAAATGAAATTTATATGATTATAAAATTAAATGTAGCAACTGAAAGTACATTTCACAAGTTATTTTATAGCAAAACAACAACAAAAAATAAAAAAAAAGACTTTACGACTTAGCCTTTTTACGAGTTGCGCTCAAAAAGTAGTTGAGATATTTGAAAGAGTGCGGGAAGGCGAAGAAAAGGCGGGAAAATTTCGCTCTCTCCAATTAATATTCAACCAATTTTTTATTTTTTCTTCTCCTTTTTATGCCCTTTACCTTCACCTTTCCCATCCTGAAGACACTCCTCTCTCCCCCCTCTCCCCCTCAGCCTCCATCCTTTCTTTTTCTCCAGCTTCATCTAAATTTGGGACAAGATAACAAATGGGGGGGAATAAGAAACCTAGGGTTTCGGAAAGGACGACGAGAAGGATCGAGAAATTGGAGGCAGCGGGGAGCCGATCGAGAAAGAGAAGAGCTTGTATGAGGTAATCGGATCGATCTCCTTTTATATCCCCGACTGATTATTGATTGTTTGATTTTGTTTATTCTGTAATTATTTATAAGAGGGGAAAGTTTAGTGCAAGAAAGGAATTTGCCAAGTGCAATTTCTCTTCTTTCCTTTTTCGGTTCTAAGTAAAACAATGGTGGAGTCAATGTCTTTGATGACAAGAAAGTAATGTTTTCTGCCAGGTGTTTGTCTCAAGTTTCACTTGCTGGTGTTATTATAGAATTCCTTTGTTCGAATAGGAGTCAAAAAGTATGATGAAGTGATGAGTTTTTGTGAAATAATGAGGCATGTGTGATTTCAGATCACCATTGCATTGGGATTTAGTACGGATAAATATGTCATATTGGGCCGATTTTTGTTGCTTGTGTTTTTTTTTTCTTCCTCTGTTATTGGATCATGGTTCAAAGACTCGGCCGAGTCGGAGACGAGTTGGCCGAGTCGTATCCGTCTCAGCCCGCTCCGAGACGAGTCCGAGTCACGAGTCAGTTGACTCAACTCAGAGGAGACCGACTCGGCCGAGAATCGAAGTTGACTCGGTCGACTCGGCATTATGATGATGATTTTGTACCTCATCGCAATTCAATATGGAAATAACTACATTAACATGTATTTATGAATGTAGTTTTTACTATATTGTGCATGTATTTTGATATGCTTCTACCAACGACGCGCGTATTTATACTTTCGCTTTATGTTTAGTGTGCTAGGTGATATATTTTGGACATGTAATACATGAATGTGAATATCTACATTTTTTTAAGATTTGTCGTGATTTTTAAAAAAATTTTGAGCTTTCTATGTAGCGTTTTGTGCGTATCGTCCGATACCGATCCGAGTCACCGAGACCGATCCGTCTCAGTGCCCGCCGAGTCGGCGGCCGAGACCGCGACTGTGAACCATGTATTGGATAACCCTCTGCCCTTTGAGGACCATGTCATTGTGTAATAGTAAGTTTCTTGAGCTCCAGGAAAAGATTCTGAAGAGGGTCCACACTTTTTATTTTTGGGGTGGGGATAGAAAGATGAGTTCAGCTAGGTTGAAAGTTTTGAAAGTGTTAACAGTTTTAAACTTTTGAGAAAAGACTAATTTAGTTGATCAAGCAACATGTTAATGCGCATGTGGTAGAGATGAAGGACGAAAAGAAATTATACACACAGAATGAACCTATTTCATTTAAAATTCTTAAAAATATAATTAATTAGTTTGATGATGCCTTCCAAGGGGGGCTTGCACATGATTATCAAACAGACAAATTTGTACATTTTTCCATTGAAAATTCTTTGCAGACAAAATTCTAAATGTTAACCTGTGAATTACAAGGGGAAGTGGAAAGAAAGAAAGAGAGAAAGAGAGAAAGAAAGAAAGATCAAGAGACTTAATGTAAGCATCTGTAGTGCATGTAGATCTTGTATTCATAAGTTGCAAACTTCTGGAAAGATGGGGATGCCAATCTGTTTGTTTGATAAATATTCTTTCAGTTCTTTTTCTTAGTGAGACCAGTGAGAACTCACCATACACATATACATAATACATATATTTTTTTGAACTGAAATTACTTTCATTAATCAAAAGAGAAGTACAAGTTATTACATTGAATCCAACCTCTCTAATAACTCTTTCAAATGGCATATACAACATATGGAGGCATGCATGCATGACACAGATTACATGTAAGTTTATTTCATATTTATTCACAAGCAACATGTGTAGGAAATTTCCTAAACTGTCTCCTCAATAACACATGATGAACCTTTAAGATGGAGGATTCGGATAATACCATTCATCTTGATTTTATCCCTGAAAATATTTCTCGATGAAAGTCAAGTGGTATGGATCGCAAAGACTTTTCAACCATGCATCAAGTGTTTGCAAAATAACGATATTTCAATAACAACACAAGTGATCTCAAACCATATTTTCATTCATATATCTTTTATGTATGGGGATTATGATGGATGCATGGTGTTGATCCCATGGTCCAGTAGCATATTCTGAGGGATTTGTGTAGGAAATTTACTGTACTGGCGGCTCATATCTTTTACCTATATAAGTACGTGCTAGTTAGGATATATCAAATTAAGGGACCAAAGTTTTAGTTCTCCAAACTAGCAAAATTGTCTTCAAATCATGATCTAAATAAAGAAAGGGGATTTAAGGTAGAAAAAGCAACTCTCGTCATACTTATTTCACGCATTGGCTACCTAATTAGCCTTTTTTTATTTGTCTTTATGTGCTATTGTTGCAACAATTCAGAAGTTATGTCTATTCAATTTGATATCATGGAACATTCTTCAGTCAAGTCTCTATGTTTTTTTCCCCTGTTATATAGGTGGTTTTTATAAAATTTCCTTCACCATATATAAGCTCACCATTTTATTTAAACTATGTCTAATGTTTAATGCGACATTTCACCTAGAAAATACATGGAATGATCTTATTATTGAAAGGTAGATTCTGTGCCACAAAATTTCCATACAAAACAGGCAAAAAAAAATTGGGGAGCTGTTGTATCCAATTATGGTAGATGTGAATCAGCTAAATTCTAAGCTGATATTGGTTGACAGGAATAGAGATATTGGCATTTGTTTAGTGAGGAATTTGCGCACAATTTTAAGAGATTTGCCACTGAAATCATTGATGGCCAATATATTCCACTTTCTCTCAACTATTCCATGGAATTTTGTTTTTGGTGATAAGGGTGTTGTGATCTATCACAGATCAAACAACAGAGAAACACCAAGTTAAAGACTCTATAGCGGTGCGGAAGCGGAAGCGTAGAAGATTTATCACTAGCAAGCAATTGAGACTGAATCACCACACAACCAAAGAACACTAGATTTAATATGATTCGACAATGTGCTTATGTCCACGGGGAAGAGGGAGAACTCTTTATTGAAAATAAAGAAAAAAAATATAAGAGTTACAAGATCTTTCTTTTATAACTCTCAATGGTGGAAATCTGAATTTCTCTTGAATTTTTGACACACCTTCAAAAGGCCACCCTCAAGGGTTTATATAGGTACTTAGGATGATCTTATATCAACATAAACTTCAACAATTCAATCAGCATCAACTCAAAAAAAGAAGAAAACTGGATCCAATCCAAATCGAAAACAGAACCGTATTTGAAAACTGTGATAACCCGACATTAGTCGACTAAGGCCAAGTATTAGTCGACTAGGGCCAAGTATTATTTGACTAATACCAAGTATTAGTCGACTGTACCAAGTACCTAGTTGACTACTGTAACACAATCTTAGGACTCAACTACTGTCAGGGAACAAAGAATCGGCCGAGTCGGATACGACTCGGCCGAGTCGTATCCGACTCGGCGGCCTCCGGTTTGACTCGGAGGCCGAGTCAGGCTTGGATCGCCGAGTCGACCCGGATCGGGTCCGACTCGGACCCGACTTAGGCGACTCGGCGACCCGTGACTTCCTCCTTAAAATCCGCTCGGGGAGAGAGAGATCAGATCTGATCTCTCTCTCTCTCTCGCGCTCGCCGTCTCCCCCGCGACGCCCTCCGGCCCTCGCCGTCCCACCTCGTCGCCGTCGCCGTCGCAGTCGCAGGTAACTCTCTCCCCTCTCTCCCTCTCAGTCTCTCTCTCTCTCCCTCCCTCTGTGCCTCTCTCTCCCTCTCTTTCTCTGTCTCTCTCCCCCGCAGGCCGCAGCGGCGCGCTCTTTCTCTCTCTGGCCTGCAGCAGCGCGCGCTCTCTCTCTCCCTCCCTCCCCCGCAGAGCTACTCTCTCTCCCGGCTCTCTCTCCGCAGTGGCGCTCTCTCTCTCTCTCGCTCTCTCTCTCTCGCTCTCTGTCGGACTCTCTCTCCCCCTCTGTATCTTTCTCTCTGTCGGACTCTCTCTCTCTCTCACTCTGTATCTCTCTCTCTCTGTCGCACTCTCTCTCTCACTCTGTATCTCTCTCTCTCTCTGTCGCACTCTCTCTCACTCTGTATATCTCTCTCTCTCTGTCGCACTCTCTCTCTCTCACTCTGTATCTCTCTCTCTGTCGCTCTCTCTCTCTCTGTCTATCTCTCTCTCTCCTCTCCCTCTTTGTCTCTCTCTCTCCCTCTCCCTGTCAGTCTCTCTCTGTCTCTCCCTCTGTCTCTCTCTCTCTCTCCTCCACTGTGTTCCTCTCTCTCTCTCTCCTCTGTCTCTCCGTCTCTCTCCCTCTCTCTGTTCTCTCTCTCTAATTATTTTGCATTTAATGTCATTTAATTTAGGTTAGTTTAGGTAAAGTTAATTTAACTTAATTTAGGTTAATTAATCTAATAAAGTTTTGTAATTAAGTTAGGTAATTTAATAATTTTATTGAAATTAGGTAATTAAGTTATTGTAGGTTAATCTAGTATAAATTAGTTTAGTTTAATTTAATATAGTTTCATTTAATTGAATTTAATTTAATTTAAATTAGTTTAGTTAACTTAATTTAGGTTAATTTAATTTAATAAAGTTTTGTAATTAAATTAGGTAATTTAATTATTTTATTAAAGTTAGGTAATTAAGTTAGTGTTGCTTAATCTAGTATAAACTAGTTTAGTTTAATTTATTGTAGTTTCATTTAATTGAGTTTAATTTAATGTTTTTTAATTTAGTTATTTTAGTTTTAATTTAATTTAACAGATAATTTTTTAAATTTCAGTATGGCTCCAAAGCAACGCGATATTGGATGGGAACATGGTACCTCTGTTGGTGGAAGTAGAAAACTTGTGAAGTGCAATTATTGTGGGAAACAAATCCATGGTGGTATCACTAGATTGAAGCAGCATATAGCACATGTACCCGGTCAGGTGGAAGGATGCTTGCGAGTATCAAAAGAGATATCTCAAATAATGAGACGACATCTTTCTGAAGGTAGCAAAGAAAGAGCGGCCATTAAATCTAAAAAAGACCGACTTATGAGATCTTTAAGTGAGGAAGATTTCTATGAGGTGACCGAAGAAGATTCTGATAATGAAATTGAAGAAGTTGGTGGTTTAGAAGGAGTTGAAAGAAGACAACTGAAACAAGCCATGAAAGAAAGTCGTGAAATGGCTTGGAGATCGGCAGAAGGAGTTGATATTGGTGGCAGTAGTTCACAGCCTTTAGGATCAGGGAGTAACCGTGGATTGCGTCAGAGTATGACTATGAGAGAAGCTGAAATTCCAGCTCGTGGTATTGATCCTTACATGTTCCCAACAAAACAGAAATCAATCAAAAGCATGTTCTCAACTGAGAATATGAAAAAAGTTGGGAAATCAGTGGCGAAGTTCTTTCACTACAATGCAATACCATTCAATGCAGCTGATAGTGGTCCTTACTACCAAGCCATGATTATACTATTGCGGAGGCAGGTCCAGGTGTAAAAGGCCCTACAGGGTACCAGATTGCAATCTCTATTTAGAGGAGGAAGTGAAAGAAATTGGAGTATATATTGCTTCAATAAAACAAAATGGCCGCAGTATGGTTGCACGATTATGTGTGATGGATGGAGTTCTCATAATAGAAAGCCTATTGTTAATTTCATGATTTATTGTGATAGAAGCATGATCTACCATACTTCTGTTGATACCACTAATATCTCGAAGACTGCTGAGTATATATTCTCGCTAATGGATAAAGTTGTTGATGAAGTTGGCGAAGAAAATATCGTGCAGGTTGTCACAGATAATGAGGCAAGTTTCAAAGCAGCTGGTCACATGTTGATGGAGAAGAGAAAACATTTGTTTTGGTCTCCCTGTGCAGCACATTGCATTGATTTGATGCTTGAAGATATTGGCTCTTTGAAATCAGTCAAGGAGACATTGGATGATGCTAAGGTGATCACATCATTCATTTACAATAGCCTCAAAGTGGTGAATTTAATGAAGCTATACACCAAAAATAGAGATTTGTTGAGACCAGGTATAACACGGTTTGCCACCGAGTTTATTTCTATTGAAAGCCTTATTCGCTATGAGCAAGATTTGAAAAGAATGTGCACGACTACAGAATGGCCTGAATTCAACAAGGAAAGGAGTAGAAGAAGTGTGCGAGATAAGGTTGCTAATCTCATTCTGACTGACCGGTTTGGAAGAAGGCAAGAGAAGTCCAAAACATTATGGATCCTCTTGTTAGAGTCTTGAAGATAGTGGACCAGGATAAGAAACCTACACTATCTATTATATATGAAGCTATGGATAGAGCAAAATTGGCTATAAAGGCCTCAAATAAGAACTGGAAGAAGTACTGGGACATCATTGATAGAAGATGGGAGGGACAATTGCATAGACACTTGCATGCTGCTGGTAATTCATTTGCCTAGAAATCATATTTGTTGACTAGAAATTGAAACTGTCATATCATAATAATCGTTTGCTTACATTATTGCAGCATATTTTTAAATCCAGCACTCCAATATTCAAAAAACTTTTCTACACATCCAGAAGTGAGATATGGATTAAAGGAGGTCATTAAAAGATTGGAGCCAGATTTGACTAAACAAGCAAGAGCTATTAATGAGGTAATAATAATTTATTTATTTCATCGATATAATGTTATGCAAATATTAACACTTGTGATGTGTATTCTCACAGATAAAATTATTTGTGGATGGAGTTGGAGAATTTGGAAGCTCACTAACTAGAAGAGCAGTGCAAAAATCTCTTCCAGCTGATTGGTGGATTAATTATGGCGAAGAAGCTCCCAATCTGCAGAAAATTGCCATCAAAGTCTTAAGCCAAACATGTTCTTCATCGGGTTGTGAAAGAAATTGGAGCACGTGGTCGTTAATTCATACAAAACTGCGCAACCGGTTGGCAATGAAAAAGTTGCATAAACTAGTATATGTGCATTACAATATGCGGTTGCGAGTAAGAAACTTGACATGCAAAAGCGACACTGATGATTATTACAACCCAATTGATCTGAACAATATTTTCAATGATGATGATATTTTGGATGAGTGGATTCGTGAGGGAGAACAGCCGATGTTACCACCAGATGACTTAGGTTGGTTAGATGAAGGTATTCGTCATACTGACGAAAGTGGCGGTGATGATGGTCATGGCGGTGATGATGACAGCGGTGATGGTGGTGGCGATGATGGTGGTGAGGGTGATGGTGGTGAGGGTGATGGCGGCAGTGATGGTGGTGATGGTGGTAATATTGAAGAGACTCATGGTGTTGGTGGAAGCCAACGAGATGATGCTTTAACATGGGATTCACAATATTATGCCACACAAGATACAGATCATGGAGGCCGGGCGGGGATTTCACAGCAGCGTAGGCATTTGGATCGGTTGGTCGAATTCAGTTCTAGCGATGATTATTCGAGTGGACATGATTACTACTCACATGGTCATCATAGTCTTGAAGGCCATTTACAGGGGTTGGGTTTGACATCTGGCTAATATTCTGGCACTGATTATTCTAGCACTGGTGATTACTCTACTAGTAGCACTGAATATCGAGGTTTTGGGTATTATCATCATGGAGCTGATATTGCACAACCCCTACCGCCATATTACTCTGATAGTGGATCCTCTGGCCAATCATCTCAGCCTACAGGATCTCACCCACAAACATATCATTATCCTTATGGAAACTATATGCCTGTTTCTATACTTATCGCGGGCCAGAGATGATAATGATGATTTGGAGCCTCCTCGTAATTCTATATGGAAATGACTATATTAGACAGGTACTTATGAATTATTTTGTGCAATTTACTATATTATGCATGTATTTTGATATTTTTCTACCGACGACGCTTGTATTTATGCTTTCACGTTATGTTTTGAGTGTTAGGTGATATTTTTGAATATGTGATGCATGAATTTGGATGTTTACATTTTTTTATGATTTGTCATGATTTTTTCATAATTTTTTTGGCGCTCTATGTAGCGTTTTTTGCGTATCGCCCGAGTCCGATCCGAGTCGCCGAGACCGATCCGTCTCGGTGCCGGCCGAGTCGGCGGCCGAGACCGAGACTTTGAACCATGACTACTGTTGCGAGGCCTAGTCAATTGCAGTCAAGTATTAGTCGATTGACTAATAACACTTATTAGTTGACTAATTAACATGCACAAAGCATGTATATGTCCGTGTTTGATCTGTGAAGCTTGTGATAACACCTCTACCTGAATCTTGATTCTTCTTTAATGAACATGAGACACTCCAAATACTAACAATCTTCACCTTGACTCATGTTCATTGAGCCCCTCCGTAGAAATTGGACCTCTACTTCATTCACCTTGCTTTTTCTCCCTTTTTGTGACTTCACATGGCTCCCTCCCAAGAGCCCTTTCTCCACTTTATCTTTGGAGAATCTTGATCAAGTTCAGAGATGCTCTGAACTCTATCGGGATGGTATTCATCATCATATTTGCTGCATTTTTTTTGTGCTGATCTTTATCAAATCAATCACCTTATCAATCAGGATCCACTAATGTATCTTGTGATACTCTACCTCAATGTGTTTTGTTCGCTTGTGATACCTGTGATCCTTAGCGAGATGAATCACACTCTGACTATCGTAATAAACCCGAATTGAATCCTGTATAATACTAAATGTCTCAACTAATCATCTCAACCACAAAGCTTCCTTTAATGCCTCAATTGCAGTTATGTTCTCCGCTTCTGTCATTAAAAGAGCAACTATATTTTGTAACTCTGCCTTCCAACTGATGACACACTCAGCTACTGTGAATACATAGCCTGTCGTAGATCTTTGCTGATCAAGATCTCCTGCATAATCTGCATCAAATAGCAATAGCTTGTAGTACCCTAGGCTTTTTATATTTCAATCTCTGAAACACCAAGCCTAGTCTCGCAGTTCCTTGCAGATATGTAGCACTCACTTCACTGCTTCCCAATGTTGCTTCCTGGATTTGACATGAACCGACTTACTATACTAATTGTATAGGCTAAGTCAGGCCTAGTGCAGACCATATCATACATGAGTGATCCCACTGCACTAGTATATGGTACTCAAGACATCTCTTCTGGTAATTGTGGACAATGCTTGGAGGATAATTTGAAGTGACCTACTAAAAGAGTGGTGATTGGTCTTACTTCTGTCATGTTGAATCTTTTTAACACCTTAAAATGTAGTTTTTCTGGGATAGTCAAAGTTTGCTTGAGCTCCTGTCTCGAGTGATCTTCATACCTAAATTTTCTTGGCTTCTCCCAAATCCTTCATGTCGAATTCTTTCTTGAGCTGAGCTTTAAGCTTCTGTACATGTGGCTTGTTTCTCGTAGCAATCAACGTATCATCCACATATAACAGTAAATATGTCGGATCATCATTCTGTTTGAAATAAACACAACTATCATACTCACATCGGTTGTATTTAGTCTTGATCATAAAAGAATTGAGTCGTTTATATCACTGCCTGGGAGATTGCTTAAGTCCATAGAGGGATTTATATAGAAGACATATCTTGTTTTCTTTACTTTTCTGAATAAACCTTCAGGTTGCTTCATGTATATCTTCTCCTACAGCTCATCGTGTAGAATTGCTGTTTTGACATCCATCTGCTCCAACTCTAGATCAAACTGAGTAACTATCACCAATAATATTCTAATAGATGTATGCTTGACTACAAGAGAGAAAATATCATTGTAGTCAATACCCTTCTTCTGAGCATATCTTTAGCAACTAACGTTGTTTTGTACTGCTCATTGTTCTTCTTACGAAAGACCTATTTGCAACCTATTGCCTTGGAGCCTTTGAAAGATTGATTAATGTTCATATTTGGTTTCTATCTAAAGTTTCCATCTCCTGCTCAATGGTTGTAATTCACTTGCTGTGGTCATCTGCCTCGATCACTTCCCTGTAACTACTAGATTCACCTCTTTCTATTACTAATGCGAAAGAGACATGATCATCTTCCCAGTTATATTTTATAGGTGGTACTGTAACTCTCACTGACCCCTCAACGGTCTAGGTTGTTCTTGAGCAGTTTCCTGTTTGTCTCCATCTGAATCTGAGGAGTCTTCATTTGACCCTTCAGGTCTTTTAGGGCTCTCTAAGAACTCAACTCTATTTTCTGAGTGTCTGCCGACCTGTCTGAAGTTTCACTTTGCGTTTTATCCTCTATCTCTAACTTTCTTGCCACATTGTTTCTTCGTCAATGTTGCAACTCTTGACTCCTTTGGTGAACCCGATGAAGATTTACTTCTTAAACTTGGACTTTAGTTTGTTCTTTTTCTGACTATCAACAAACCAACTATACGCCGGGCAACCGAAAATCCGTAAAGTTGAGTAGTCCACAGACTCTCCTCGCCATATATTCTCTGGGATCTCAAGATTAATAGCTGTTGATGTGATCTGCTTACCAGATAACTCGCATGATTCACCGCTTCTGTCTAAAATCTTTCTGACATGTCAGCCTGCAATCTGATACTGCGAGTACGCTCTGTAAGTGTTCGATTCATACACTCTGTTACTCCGCGTTCTGTTCGGTCGCTTAGAACACTTAGCTGGTGTTCGATACCCTTGCTTGCTAAGTAATCTTTGAATTTTGTGGAGGTATATTCGCTTCTATTGTCGGAACTCAAGACTTTCACCTTTCGCTCT